>VRLP01008994.1:0-14472 GCA_009660295.1 Lophius piscatorius
GTTTTTATTGTTGTTGTTAGAAGTAGTAGTAGTATTAGTATTAAAATAATAATGACAACAATAATAATTATATATGATTATAATAAGAATAATTACAATATTAATAATAATGATTATATATAATAATATTGTTTCAATTATCGATGTTGTTGTTGTTAGTAGTAGTATTAGTATTAAAAGAATAATATAATAATAATAATAGAAGTGCAGTAAAAGAAGAGTATTTTCAGTGGCTGATGGTTTTCCTATCGAACCCAAAGACAAGCAGTCAACCATTAATAAATTGTGCAATCAATACAGGTCCGGCTGCATCCCATTAATCTTATCAGAGCAGGACAACGGTAAAAGGTCAATATCAGACAGTGCAGATCATCAGGCGTACGAACCCTGATGATCCACTCAGCCCAGACTGGATGAGAAGCTGCAGACACTTTTCACTCTTGTCTCCCATTAAAACCTTAATCAAGAGGATTTAAGGTCCGTGTCGCTGATAAGGAGGGATCCGGTCTCTGTCTCGGCTGAGAGCGGCGGGATTTAACCTTTCCGCCTCGCTTCTCCTCCTTTGAGGTTATAATGAGTTTAGCGAAGGATTTGCCGAGTGCTTCTTGCTCGCCATTGTTGTCTTTCCTCTCCTGTCACCCTGGCGGAGGTGCAGAGCTTTAATCCCCGTCTTCATTTTGTCTGGCGGCTCATGGATGAGGAAACATCAGGGAGATTATTCCACCTAAATGTGATCCACTACCCAACAACAGTCTCCACGTGAACACACGATGACGTCACTCTTAAGTCTTACTGTTGGATCCCAAGCTGAAGGGAATTCACGAAACACCTCAGACCCTCGAGTTTCATTAAAATCAGATCGGCGGCGTCTCATAGTCTCATAGTTTTTCATTTTTATGTGATAGACAGCAGGGAAACTGAATAAATGAACAGATGTAAGGAAACCGATCTGTGGAATAAATCAGATAACACTACAGCTGTCACCTGATTGGATCATTTGTGTCCCGCCTATTTTTATTTATTTGTTTATTCCAACGAGGTCTTGTTTAGCCCAGTCAATGTAAGATTTTACCCCAATAAACAAATGCAAAAAGAACACCATTCTCTTGTGCCTCATGGGAAAATAGTTTTTCTGTGGCGTGATGTTTTTTTGGACAGACTTTGGACTTTTTCGAGACAAATGTTTACGATACAGGATTCTTGCTGATGGGAGTTCTTAAACTACTTTCTTTCTTCCTTTCTCATTCTCTCCACGCGTTCTGCACATTTTTTCAATTCTCTGCTCCAGACTGCTAGACTTCGAGTGGCGTATTATCTTAAACAGACATAGATGGTCATTTACTGTTCCTCTGCAGTATAAAACATCAAAGGAAGCAGGAACAACAGAACCCACGGTTTTAATGTCTGAGTTATTGCCAGCCTCTAAATCTACTGACAACTCCAAGAAACTCTCTGAAAATCTCTCAAATACACTGTAGCCAGTCGTCTGCTGCCTTTCCCTTCGGCGTCTCTGGTCAGCCCTCTGAGGTCCCATTTCCAACCCCAAAGAAACATCAAAGGAATCAAGGGAACATAGGCATCAATAACGGACACAGTTTTATTTAATTTAATTTAATTTAATTCTATTCTATTCTATTACACTTTACTTTACTTTATTTTATTTCATTTCATTGGATTTTTTGAATTTTTTGAATTTATTTCAAATTTCTTTGAATTTTTTTGGAAAGTTTTTGAATTTTTTTGGAAATCTTTTGGGAAATTTTTTTGACATTTTTTTGACATTTTTTTGACATTTTTTTGACATTTTTTTGAAACTGTTTGAATTATTTTCCAAATTTAATTTAATTTAATTTAATTTAATTTTAAATGCTGTGAAAACGTAAGGTCACCAAAATGTAATCACCTGTAGGGTATGCTAACAAATAGCTCTGAGTAAAATGTCGTGCAAATAAATCAATTTGTTTTTCCGTAATCTTGTTGACAACCAGACGGCCAGACATACAAACAAAGGTGAAAACAGAAACTCGATCATTCCTCATACCAAACTGGACCTGTAAACTGGAAATTGCCTCACAGCAAGAAGGTACCGGGTTTGAACCCCCCTCTTTTGGCTTTGTGGAGTCTGGATGTTCCGCCTGTGTCTGCGTGGGTTCTCTCCGGGAACTCCGGCTTCCTCCCGCAGTCCAAAAACATTCAATATGGGTGACGCTAAATTTCTCTTAGGTGTGAATGTGCGTGTGAGCGGTTTTCTGTCTCTGTGTGTCGGCCCTGGGAAGAACCGGCGACTCGTCCCGGGTGTCTCTCGCTCAGTGTCAGCCGGAAAGAGTAACTGCATAATCCAAATATTAACATAAATGAAAAGTTACTAAACGTGTGACATTTAGTTACTTGGGAACTAAACTTCCCACCACTCTCTTCTGGGTTTTCTATCTCTGTCATGATCCTGGATGCAGGTTTAATAGCAGTGGTCCGTTTTGCAGATTCGACCCCTGACTGGTCCGGTACCATTAGTGATGCACATGGAGGCTCGACATAACCCAGCAGAGCTCATAGTTTATCCTCTCGGAGTGGACAGACCGGCTTATCAGCACTTGATTCACCTGCACCCAATTTCACAGCGCCATGACTTCCTTCCACCAGCGCCGGCAACTTCTGGAAGAACAGCACACAGCCGGGTTTTAAAAAAAAAAAAAGTATCTATCTGCGGCTGAAACCATCGTGGGCTGTAACTCTGAACCTCACAGCCGAGCTAACGGCCCTCGTTGCCATTGTTGTATAAGGACTTAGAGCAGTTTGGTTGAGGACGGAGGAAATGAAGTGAACAGCGCCGTTAGAACGCCGTCAATCAGTGCAGTGGACGGAGGTGACCTGCGCGGCCTTTGCATGATAAGCCATGACAGGATCATTTAAATCCAGCAGGAGTCAGGCTAACTCACGCCGGCGTCGCATGTTAGCAATAATGGGGCTGGCATGTGAGCGGTTAACCTCAGCTCTGCGGCGTGGAGCGTGGACTCGGCCCATCCTGGGCACTGAGTCACTGGCGTGAGCGCATGCTGCACGGTCTGTGTGGGTGAATCTGAGCATCTGTGCGTCCCTGTTTCTGTCACATTCTTATTTTTTCCCACGTATGATCCTGTAGCAATCTGCTGTGGTGATTGCTTTGGCAGAGGTGGTTGCAGCCGGGCGTTGTTGGCTGCAGGAGGGGGACTACTGTTTGCTTTTTTTTTTCATTGTTAATTCCTGGCATTGTGGATTTTCATGAACCCCCGCAACCCTGTCTCTCCCGCCAGGGAAGAATGAGATCCGCAAACATTCCCCATCAGCCGGGAACCTCCTTACAGTGCTGCTCGCAGCTGATCTAGAAGGTATTTCTACTACGCTGTCGGACCCCACAGCAAGGGTATATCCCCGAAAAGTCCCCGATCCCCTCTGTTGTACAAAGTCATTCTCCTGATTGAACTCCTCATATTAAATGTTAAAGGTACTTTGGAAAAACAATGTTTTTCAAAGAAATTTTAAATATATATATATATATATATATATATATATATATATATATATATATATATATATAAGCTCTCCTTCAGGCGATTCAAATGCACCGAATTTGGACTAAATCGGACCAACGGTTGGGAAATTATGGCCCAAAAATACTTTTGCAGGTAAAGCTCCCCCTGGTGTCGGAACTTTACAATCGACTGACACGGAGACTTTTTCTATTTCTGTACGTAGATTTCATAGTTTCATGGAGCCTGTAGACGTTCCAGCAGAAACATTTATCACTGCAGATAAGACGTCTGTACTATTGATTTCTTCTTCTTCTTCTTCTTTGGGCTGTTCCCTCTGGTGGTCACCGCAGCGGATCATGTTTTCATCTTGTCCGGTCCAAAAGAACTTCCTCTGTCACACCGACCAGCTGCATGTCCTCCCTCACAACATCCAGGAACCTCCTCTTTGGTCTTCCTCCTTTTCCTCCTGCCTGGCAGCTCCATCTCCAGCATCCTTCTACCAGTAGATCCACTATCCCTCCTCTTCTTCACGGGTCCAAACCATCTCAGTCTGTCCTCTCTGACTTTGTCTCCAGGACGTCTAACCTGGACCGTCCCTCTGACGTCCTCCTCTCTAATCCTGTCCTTCCTCCTCACTCCCAGAGAACATCTGAACATCTTCAGCTCTGCCTCCAGCAGAGCAGGAGGGTTTACACACATATAGTGAAGACATAACTTACCATTTTATTTGAGGAGTTCAATCAGGCTGATGGCTTGTAAAATGCAGGGGTTGGAGGCTCATCCAGGACATAACTCTTGTTGTGGAGGACGACAGCGACGGCCTGGTTTATAATGCAGCCAAATTAAAAACAATATTGTTTCCAGCTGCCTGTACCGCTACTGAAGACCGTATGTGTGGGTGTTTGTGTGTGTGTTAGCGAGTGTGTGAGTAAGTGTGTGTGTGTGTATGTGTGAGTGTTTGTGTGTGTGTTAGCGAGTGTGTGAGTAAGTGTGTGTGTGTGTGTATGTGTGAGTGTTTGTGTGTGTGTGTTTGTGTTTGTGTGTGAGTGTTTGTGTGTGTGTTTGTGTGTGTGTGTGTGTGTGTGTTTGTGTGTGTGTTAGCGAGTGTGTGTGTGGGTGTGTGTTTGTTTGTGCGTGTATGTGTGAGTGCTAGTGTTTTTTTTCGTGTCTGTTAGTGAGTGTTTGTGTGTGCGTGTGTGTGTGTTTGTGTGTGTATGTGTGAGTGTTTGTGTGTGTGTTAGGGAGTGTGTGTGTGCGAGTGTGTGTGGGTGTGTGTGTGTTTGTGTGTGTATGTGTATGTGTGAGTGCGAGTGTGTGTGTTAGCAATTGTGTGTGTGTGGGTGTTTGTGTGTGGGTTGTGTGTGTGTCTGTGTGTATTTGTATGTGTGTGTTTTTGTGTGTGTGTATGTTAATGTGTGTGTATGTGTGGTGTATGTGTATGTGTTTGTATGTGTATGCTTTTGTGTTTATGTGTTTGTATGGGTTTTTGTGTGTTTATGTATGTTGGTGTGTGTGAGTGTTTGTGCGTATGTGCGTGCACGTGTGTGTGCGTGTATGTTAATGTGTGTGTACGTGTACGTGTTTGTGTGTGTGAGTGTGTTTGTATTGGCTTTTGTGTGCGTGAGTATGTGTGTGTGTGTGTGTGTATGTGAGCATGTGTTTGTGTGTGTTTGTGTGTGTGTGTTTGTGTGCGTGTGTGTGAGCTTTTGCCTCTTCATTTTATCTGTGCACCTCGGTGGAATGCCTCTGCATGCGTGTTTTTGTCATGCAAACATCTGCATCCCGTTAAGAACACGAACACAGTTTCATGGAAACATGAAACTTGAAAACATGTAAGATGAAACACGTGTTTATGTTCTCCGAGCGTGAAGAACCGATTGTTCAAACCAAACACGGCACCCTTGATGAAAAGTTCTCCACATAAATTTACCCCCCGAATCCCTCTAATGAAGACGGATGCACGCGAAATCAAAACAAATTAAGAAGCCCGACGCCAATGAAAAGTCTGAAGATGATAAATCCCTCCGTTCAGCCCAGGCAATCCGTTTAAGTCCTTGAACGCCGCTCATGTGAGGAGGACGAGGATAAATGCGGGAGGATGAGGGTCTACAGTCATCTACACATGATGTCATACGTGATGGTGTATTAGCGGCCGCTAGCTTCATGCAGAACAGCGCGTGGTCGTGTTTGATGACCCTGAAGACTCTCCTCCTTCGGGGGTAAAGATGGGAGGAACATCCAGCGCCGAGGGTTCCCTGACTCAGACTTACGTGTTTTGGGCTGATGGTCCAACTCTGGGCTCAGAATTCATGTCAGAGACGGCATGACGGCCCACTGATAACCAGATCTGTTCCCTTCCTTCTCTGTCACTGCTGAAGATGTGTTTGTTAGACCCACGCCATTGTTCCCCACAATTCCCCACAAGCCCCCAATCCCCTGCGTTGTACAAGCAAACCCCCGGATTGAACTCCTCAAATTAAATGTGACTCATTAATAATCTCAAACATTCCATATTGACTGGACTCTAACTATTTCTGTGAAGTCAGCAGTCTGTTCTAGGATCAGGTCCCACAGTGACTCAATGATGAAGATGAATACGGTTGACTACTTTTTCTGAGCTCAGTAATAAAAACAAGACGTTTAGACACGATTGGACTTACTTACTGTGTTTTGCAAATTAGCCCCCTAGTGAGTGAAATATGAATTATACAAGTTAAATATGACAAATACAAGTTAAACCTCTTGTAAGTTCATTTGAGGTCAATCTGGACTAAATTGGACCAACGGTTAGAAATTTATGCCCCTAAAAAACAATGTTTATTTGGAAAAAAAGGCTCCCCCCAGTGGGTAATATATGTACATGTACTATTAGAGTTATTATATCATATTATAATAGATATTTTGATAAATAAAGATTCAATTTTCTACAAACTGTTGATAAATTATGACCCGAAAACTTTAGGAGGTAAAGTTCCCCCTAGTGGTGGAAATATGCAACTGACCTTTCAAAAATTAATCCAGTTCTTCCTCCATGGGGCTATTAAGTAAAAAAATTATCCATGCAATACTTTTTGAGTTGTGTCTGAAAAAAGTTGTTTGCTTGGAAGAAATATAAAAGAAGAAAAGAGGCTCCCCCTAGTGAATAAAACATGAACTGTTAGAGTAAAGTATGATATGTACAGAATATAACTCCTCCAGTCGATTCATATGCATAAAAAATATTTGAACTAATTTGCTTTAATGTGTTTATTACATGGTTATAACGTAATTGTGCCATCATGGCTGTAGCGGCAAGAATGTTTTCCAGATTCTGCTATAAATCAGATTTTGACTGTGGAAACTCAAGGAGTTGAAAGCTTTTGCGTTTCAATTAGCCAGAACTCCGTCAACAGCTGCAGCCTCCTTCTCCGCGGTCACCTGAAAGCTCTTCAATCATGGCGGGCAGCACTTCACCGCAAATTGGGTTTGGTGCTCGTTTTCCTCTCAACCCCCCCGATGTGTACTGCCTCATATTTGTAGAGGAATAAACGCCTGGTGTGTTTCTCTGATGCTTGAAGCAATTTTCAATTAAACACTCCAGAACGGCGCTCCGGAATGAATGTGTCCGGCCAGCTGTGTCCGTTAACCGTCTCGGCCGATGATCGGAGCAGAATATAAATCAGCCGCGCTGCATTATTGAAGAGTGAAAGAGAGGAGAGGCAGAAAAACACAATCAAACACGCTGGTCGACTGTGGCCCGCCGGGTTCCACCAGCAGAGGGGCGGTCCGTGTCGCAGTCGGCGAATCTGCTGCTATGCTAATATTTTTTGGACGTGGGTCGTGCAGGAATCCATGCGTCTCATCATTTAAGGCCTTTTAAAATTATAGATGATAATGCTTAGGTTATTTTCAATTGAAAGCGCCTTACGGGAGATTATGTTCCATTCCATCGTGTCACAACAAACGCATAATTAATTTCTTTACAATGTTATTCACGCTTAATGACCACAACACACTGACCCACTCACCTCAACACGATCCCTCCGTTCTACCCACTCATACCGCCTCCTCCTTCCCCGGACTAAACTCAGCACCATGGGTGATCGGGCCTTCTGTTCTGCTGCCCCTCGTCTGTGGAATGCCCTCCCTGACCATCTGAGGGCTCCACAGACGACTGACACATATAAAAAAGGACTTAAAACTTTCCTTTTTAGCAGAACCTATAACTTTAATTAACATTTCTGCTTTTTGGTCAGGTTTTTATATAGTTATTATTTTATTTTGAATTGATGCTTTTATCTGCTTTTACCTTGTAGCAATTTGAGATTTGATCCAAATGTAAAGGGCCTTATAAATTAAATGTATTATTATTATTATTATTATTATTATTATTATTATTATTATTATTAATTAAGACAGGAAATGTATAATGGGTAAATATTAGTAGTAATGCACGAAGCTTCAGGGCTTTATGCTCAATATAAATAGTTTTATTAGGACGGATGGAAGCCCTCCATCTCTACTCTGTGTTTTCATGTCACATGCAGAAATGTTTATATAGAGCCAATATAGAAACAAAAACTCGTATCATATATTTGTGTGCAATCTTCATCGCCAGATCATTCATGTAATTCAACTCAAAATCCTTCATTTTCAGATTTTACACCCACTTAGACCTTAGTGCGAGGAAGAACTGGATGGATTGGGGGGAAGCTCAGTTGCATATTTCCGTTAATATTTTATTTATCTATTTCACACCATGAAAACAAGCCATGAAAAGTAAATGCAAAAGGGAAGGAAAAAAAAGTATGTGTAGAAAGAGTTACGTACGAATAATACAAAAATCACCAATAAGTTTCAAGCACGTATTAAAATTTCACATTAAAATAAGTGTTAAAAAACATGCAGAGACAAAATAGCAGTTAATAAATCAAATCAGACGTTTTGAAACCAGGACAATTTCTGTGTTTCGTCTTTTCTTATATCCAGACAATGATGTACCAGAATCCATTAAAATAACATTTTCATTCCATTAACAAACTCCACGATACCTAATAGAAAAATGACCTCGGGTTGTTTTGTATAACGGAAGATGAAGAATCTCTGCCTCACTGGTGGGGTAACGGCGAAATAGGGACTTATTATCAAAATAATGTGAAAGCTGGATGGTTAATCGGTATTTTTATGTATTGATCTAAATACAAATGTACATTTTTGGAGAATGTTAATATAAAAAAAAATAGGCAACAACCGCATCTTAAAGAAGGGAGGCAGAGTTTTATCTAAATCAGAGTTTTTTCGGACCACAATATCTCAAACTTGGGTCCGATTTAGTCCAAATTTGGCGCAAATGAATCGATTCAAGTGTAAGATCTATCTTTTATATCAGCGTAGGCAGCTTACGCCTAGTTTAAAGACACTGGCAATCATGAGATTTGAATCTTGGCTTCATGCAAGCCGCAAGAAAAGCTTTTTTTTTTCTCCCATTCTGACTGAAAAGCAGAAAATATGTGCGAGCCACGGACGTTCAATAAGAGTTTACACGTGTGCCCTCTTCTACATGTTGGGATGTATTAACGCCGTTTGTGGCCAATCAGCTCCATTCACAGCCATCTACTATGGACTGTGTGTTCTGATTCCTCTCTATCAGAACCAACATTAACTCTGCAGTAGTTATTTTGTGGGATCGGACAACAAATACTAACCTTCTGCCCACGGGTCGTGCATGAACCCTGAGCACCCATGAATCACACTTTTTCTGCTCCCCCTTCATCAGTTTCGAGTTAAAAATGTCCACTTACTGCCTCATATATCCCAACGCGTAAAATAACAATGTATTCACTTCACTTATCGGTGGTTATAATGTTATGGCTGATTGACACAAATAGCTCGGTGGATTGGCAGCCAACGTGTAAAAACGTATTCAGCTTTGAGCTGTAATCTGGTGAATATATATTCCACGGAGGCACCGGGGCAGGAAGGAGCCGGTGGAGGAGATGCAGATTGTTGCTGCAGAAAGTTCTGACAGCAGACTTCTCCGGGTATCTGCTGAATGAATTAAAACCCACGGAGGCACAGGGAGCCAGAAAAGCCCTGGGCTACGATGAAACTTTTGCATGGAGGAGGAAGTTTTTTTTTTATCTGTATCTCACCTCTCACATGAGGAAGAGAACCAGCCGAGGAGTTTCCTTCATCACGAGAACTTATGATGACACATTTTTCTCCTTCCTCGTCATTATTATTCATCCTAAATTCATTCCAGACAAACACCAGGTTTATATATTAGTAATAAACTAGAAGATTGTTTATGGGAATGATGATGCACACCTTTATGAACCTGGACTTCTTCATAATATGAAACAAAACTGGAACATTTCTGTCTTGAGGATCAGCAGAATGTCTGGAGGAGGAAGAATTAAGCACCGACTGAAAAGACCATCCAACCCACAGTGAAGCACAGCGGCGGGGATGTACTGAGGCTGCGTAGGTCTCTGGAAACTTACAGGATGGTCACGAACCTTTTCCTGGTTAAGATCACTTTTCATGTGCCGATAAAGGCTTAAATCTACTCTCCTGAAATTTAAGAAAATAATCAATTTAAATGTGAAGAAAAACACAGTTTTTCCTAAAAGAGAGCTCCCCCTAGTGAGCAAAATATAAGATACATAGTTACATCTCCTTAAGTCGATTCGCAGGCACCAAATCTGTACTAAATCGGAACAACCGTTGAGAAATGATGAAAGCTCCCCCTGCTGTCAGAAACAGCTTTCCAAAATCAATCCAGTTCTTCCTCGCTCCAAAGTGTAAAGATCCATAAAACAGTTTTTGGGTGTCCTAAATCCCGCTCTTGGAAACAACGTCCAAACAACGCTGGAAACACAAGGCAGAAAGACGTTAGCGGTCTATGAACAGAATCAATGAACTGATAAAAAAAAAGACAGGAAGTTAAATTCAAAAGACTAACGAAGACAATCAGGAAAGAATGAGGACATTCATCCGTCAGGGAGGAGACACACTAGGAGACAAGAGAAACACTCACACGGAGACAGACATGAGGGGAGAGGAAGGACGGGAGGAAGGAAGTGTGGAGGGAAACTTAAGGACAAGGGGGAATGAACTTACAAATTAAAACAGGAACCGACACAAAACCCAGAGTCATGACCTTTCAAAATAAAGTTAAAAAGAAATACACAACCTTGACGGTATCTGTGGAGTTGGCCTGTTAAAAGTGTTTTGTTTGGATATTTTAAACTACTGGCAAATCAAATATATAAGACACATAATAATAATAATTTTATATATCTATATTTATATATATATATATATATATACATATATATACATATATATATATATATATGATGAATGTTATTTAGGAATCATTTGGTAGTTTTTTTAAGAGGATATGCTGATTTAATCAGACTTAACACAAACTTTATTTTCTATTATATGCTATTATTAATGTCATAATTATTATTATTTAGTTTTTTTCAATTTATCTGAACATACTTAACAACAAATATAAGGAAACAACAACCAGCAAACATAATCATTAGGAGATATACAAATGACAGATATACGTACATCCAGATATACAATATATATAAATATATATACAATAATTCCAGTGAATATTTCAAATAAAAGTTGGAGAAGGAAGAAGGTGACAAACTTTTTAGCCCCGCCCCCTTTTTCTATTTTTTTTTCTTTTGCTAAATAATTACAAATATTCATGTATCTGTTCAGAAACCATGACTGATTTTCTTTTTCAAAAAATAAAATGAATATATTATATATATATTTTTTCAGTGGAAGAACTCAGATCGACTGTAAAATCCCCGTTTGGTTCCCCTTCATCGTAATTAAATTACAAGATGACAAGCGAGTTCAGTGATAAACAGCAGCTGTAATTAGTGTGGGTTCGGAGGTGAGAAATTACCCACACTCCCCTGCTCCAATGGGATTAAAAATAACTTTATAGATGAGGGTCAAACTAAAGTCACCCCACCTCCCTCAGAGACAAAAACCCGGTCGGATCGGTTAATTATCTGATTAAAAATAGCAGCCAAATGTCACAGAGACGGTGACACCGGGGCTTAAGGCCGGTTCTCCTCCTTCTATATTTAAACAGATGAAATAGGTAACATGACTCGTGACTCATCGTGCCGGTGTTTGTGCCCGCCTCTCTCCGTGGTGATCCTCTGCAACCACATGTGAGAATATGAGAGGAAGAGGAGAGTTGAAAAAGGAGATGCATGTACGAAGGAGAGAGAGAGAGAGAGAGATAGAAAGAGAGAGAGAGAGAGAGAATCATGCAGGCGGATCTGCTTTGTTCGGGCAGTTGAACTCATATTTCACCTGTCAGGATCTGTCACCTCCACCTTTGTCATGTCGGACCCACAGGCCGCCGTCTCCTCCGTCTGCTCTCCCATGCATCCGCTGTATGGGTCAACAGAACGCTCATTGCTCCCACCACGGCACCAGGAGCAGCTAAAACCCAGCTCCCCCCGTTAAATTCAATACATCCGGATACATTTAAGTATCCATTAAATTTTTTTTTATTTTTATACTTTATTTTACACTCTGGTCACAGACTGCAAGAGTGATGGCTGGAGAGATGCTACGAGGTCCGGAGCTAAAAGTCATTGGTGCAAACCGGCTGAATAGCGCAGAAGAGTCACCGAAAACATCCTGGAGGCAGCTGTGGATCCAAAGGGAGGATACGTGGATCAGCGCACCACTTGGACAAAAGTCGGGTTCTGATCACCTCCAGCGACGTTATTTGACCCTTCAAAGTCCCGCTCAACTGTTTGGTGGAGCCGATTTTGAGTCTCTATATCTTATTGAGCAATGTGACAGAACCTGTTTATAGCATGACCCAGTTACAGCACGTATATGCTAAACAGTAAAGGGCCAAGGATGGAGCCCTGGGGGACACCACAGGTCAAAGGGGTCTCCGAGGAGGAGGCATAAACCATGGCTATTGAGAAAGTCCCAGTCGATAAGTAGGATTTTTTTTGGTGCATCAAAGCATGTGAGGCCTTTCTAAACAGAATCATGAAAAAAAAAAGCAGAAAAAAAATCTAATTAAAAGGAACTATTTTCCATGAAAGGCAATATTTCATCATGAAAGTCCAATTATTTCTAAAGCTTTAAAAACTCCTTGACTAAATTATTTGTCAGTTTTCTGGTGAATTTAGCGTCTAAGACGTTAAATTAATAAATGCCCCAAAGAAATGAAATATACAAAGAAATAACTTTTCCATAGTTTTTTTTTTTTATAGAACCAAAACATCTGATGACCCATGACCCCGGGTTCATCGCTGAAGACTAGTCCAAGCAGTACCAGAAAGTGTGGTTCAGTCAGCGAAGTCTATTTATGAGGAATCAAAACTATGCAGTGTATCACTACTACCTCTTACCGCGTCTTATCAGCACGTGTATATTATTACGTATATTATACTGTACTTTTCCTGAAACGTCGGAAAGTACAGTATTATTGAAACCGATCATAAGATCACCGGCGCTTTGTGTTAATATGAAAACTCAAAAACTATTTCAAGGATCATTTTCAACATAGACCCCTATAGACCTTAATGTGAGGAAGAACTGGTGTGATTTCGGGAAAGGTCGGTTGCACATTTCCGCCACTAGGGGGTGATTTACCTCCTTAGTTTTCGGGCCAAAATTTGTTGACCGTCGGTCCAATTTCTTTCAACTTTGGTGAAAATGAATCGATCTTTCTTACTGGATGACTCTACTTTACCCACTAGGGGGAGCTTTTTTTAGGAAAAGAAAAACTTTTTGGACGTAACCGTAATGTTAACCGTTGGTCTGATATGGACCGTCTGAGATTATTAATGAGTCACATTGAATTTGAGGAGTTCCATCAGGGGGATAAACCCTTTCTGTCGGCGCCAACAGTTAATTTAGTGACTGTCATACGATGACTTTAAATGCAGCTAGTGCGTCACGCATAATGTTACATCACTCACAGTCCAATCTGCGTGACTGCAGCTGATTAGCGCGGCAGAATATTAACCATCGTCCAAGAAGATGAAGGTCACGCGCTCTGGCAGCTTAGCGAGGAGCTACGTAGGTAAACTGGCAGCAATAGGAGGAGGAAGAGGAAGAGGAAGAGGAAGAGGAGACAACGGAATCATCTGATATCAGTCACCCTGACAGATGACTCAGCAGAGAGTGAGTCGTAGAGAGAAACAGAAGATCCTGTAGATGAACGCGACAGAACAAACAGGAGGAAGGCGGAGAAACAAACTGGTCAACACCCGCGTAACTACCGCGTAACTACCGCGTAACTACCGCGTAACTCCTTTGCTGTGACGGTGATGCAGAATCCAGGCAGATGTTTGTTCTCACACTTATGGTTAAAAGCCAGTTTATGAATCATCATCTCCTCCAGCTACATAAATAGAGGAGGCTGCAGTCCAGCAGGAGGAGGTTTTTACTGGGATGTCTCGTGAAGCCCGGTCACATGACCTTAATCCATTCATCCAGTCGTCGTCTGAACTGAGCATCATGTTCATAACAGACGTCAGACGAAAAAAATGTTTTCTGGACATAACTCAAAAAGTATTTCATGCATCATTTTAAAACGCTAGAATCACATAGACCTTAGTGTGAGGAAGAACTGGATTGCAGCAGCAGAACAACAAACACTCAGAAAAATTTACTTTTCCCTCTACTGGGTGAAAACTCGATGACTAGGTTAAATAGGTTAAACTTGATGACTAGGTTAAATAGGTTAAACTTGATGAATAGGTTAAATAGGTTAAACTTGATGAATAGGTTAAATAGGTTAAACTTGATGAATAGGTTAAATAGGTTAAACTTGACGACTAGGTTAAATAGGTTAAACTTGATGACTAGGTTAAATAGGTTAAACTTGACGACTAGGTTAAATAGGTTAAACTTGATGAATAGGTTAAACTTGATGAATAGGTTAAATAGGTTAAACTCGATGAAT
>VRLP01008995.1:0-14466 GCA_009660295.1 Lophius piscatorius
TGTGTGTGTGTGTGTGTGTGTGTGTGTGTGTGTGTGTGTGTGTGTGTGTGTGTGTGTGTGTGTGTGTGTGTGTGTGTGTGTGTGTGTGTGTGTGTGTGTGTGTTGGAGGGTGGAGTTTATTCTGGAAAAATGCCACTTAATGGTTCAGAAATTTAAATGAGATGCAAAAATATTTTTCTAATCCATAACAATGATCTTTAATTCAAACTATTCACAAAAATCCATAACATTTAAATCCAGTAACAAAATAAAAACAATAACATCAATTAATTCTGAGCATAAAATATTATCTAAAAACATTTGTGCCACAATTGTTAGAATGCTGAATGTAATATTTAGCTCCGCCCCCTTTTACCACAATAACAGCCTGAGTCTCCTTCTGTAGTCTGAGGAGGTCTGAGGACACATGGAGAAGATCTGAGACCATTCCTCCATACAGAACCTCTCCAGCTCCTTCAGGTTCTGAGGTCCACGCTGGTGGACTCTTCTCTGCAGCACATCCCACAGATGTTCTGGTGGGTTTGGGTCAGGTGACTGGGATGGTCATGTCAGAAACCTCCAGTCTCTTTAAACTTCTTTATTATTGATCTAACTGTTCAAACTGACATTTTGAACTGCTGAGAGATGTTCTTGTCTCCATTGAACAGAACCTCAGAGAGAATCCGGCCTGTGTCACCTCATATTTATACCCCAGTCAAACAGGAAGTCACTGTTCACCACTTCCTGCTTACACAGGTGAAGATACAAATATAAAACAGGTTGTAAATATTCTCCAGTTACTTTCAGTAATTGTGACACACGTGTTTCAGATAAAAACATTTATTCAATGTTAGAAAAGAACTTGTTCCTTAAATAAAAGCTTAGATCTTTGTGAATACTTTGAATTAAAGATCACGGGTTAGACAATAAAATCATAAGATATGCATCTCCTGGGACTTTCTCACGCAAACACTATTTTTACTTGCTCCCTCTTCGTGTTCTGGGAGGACCGGTTTCAGGTTACTGCTGGGAAAACAGCCGTAGCGTGAGGCCAACAGGTGAGGGCTTTGATGGAGGGGCTTCTCATAACATTGCAGAGCTTCATCGCCGAGGAACTACCGCTGGAAATTAATTATGCACCAGGGATGACTCAGGAGTATTTATAGAATCCCTCTCTGGTTTTAGAGGGAAGGGGGTCCCTGCTGAGAAGGCTGAAGGGTTCTCTGCGAGCATCAGCTGCTCGTCTGGACACTGATCAACATCCCGTGGACCTGTGGACTAGAGGAAGGGATGTGAGGTCATCCAGGGTTTGTCTTCTCAAAGGTCTGCTCTGCATCTGTGAGCAGACCTCAGGTTTGAAGGGTTAGCAGATAAAACGCCGCCGCGGAGTAAGTCAGCGGAATGAAGAAACCACCTTAAAGTCATCATGGCTGTAAAATGTAAAATGTTTGGGTCGGTCCAGAAAAAAACATCCTTCCATCGGTCTCTTGAAGTCATCAAAGCGTCTAGAGGAACAACATCCAAGATTTTATGCTTATTTGTCGAAATCAAGTTCTTCTTAATAATTATTCCACCTTATTAAAGTATTTTCCTGTTCTGGACTTCCATCCATCCATCCATCCATCCATCCTTCCATCCATCCATCCATCCATCCATCAGGATTAAGTCCATCACATCAAAAATACAGAATATGGACCAGAATTGGGAGATGATGGTCTAGTTAGAAGGTCACAGTGTCCTCCTCCTCCTCCTCCTTTTTCTCCTCCTCCTCCTCCTCCTCCTCCTCCTCCTTTAATTGAGTAATAACACTCACAGTAAAAAACCCGCTGCTTCACTGATTCCTGAAACGGGCCGGCGTTCCCACCGACCCCTTCAAGGAAAAATCAAAACAAAATCTGGGTTTGAAGGGTTAACCGAAACCGACAAGGTGTTCCTGAAAAACATCACAGGACCGAGATCTTCAGATTTACTGGACTCCCCTGTCAGCCGGCATCCCGGGCTCTGATGGAGTGCTCCAGTAGAAACTCTAAACGCCATACGGAGAGAGAGAGAGGGAGGGAGAGAGAGAGAGGGAGGGAGAGAGAGGGAGGGAGAGAGAGGGAGAGAGAGAGAGAGAGAGAGAGGGAGGGAGAGAGAGAGAGAGAGAGAGGAGCCATAAATCGTTCGTGCAGTAACTTGAACTTGAGAGCAGATAACGGGTTCATGATCAGAACCTGTCCTGAACCCACTCCTTTACACCCTCTGGAGTTGTTTCCCACAGGCCGCCGTGTTTTTTTCTCTCCTTCTGCTGAACAGGAACGGTTTTAGCGTGGGAGAAAAAAAGCTTAATTTGGACGCAATCATTCTTTCGGCATCATTAAAATTAACTCTTTGTCTGCAGTGTGTGTTCTGGAGACGGGCTCAGAATTCCCAGCGTTCTTTTGGACGTGTGATCGGATCCACTTATGAAACGCTCGCTCTCTCGTCTGGACAGATGTCAGAACTCATATCCCAGTGACTGATGGGTAATCCCCCTACTTTATGTCCTGGGCTGAAAGGCTTTTCTTTTTTCTTCTTCTCCTCGTTGTTCCTCCTCTATTAAAGTTCTGTTATGTTTGCCGTCGGTCCAACATGCCCTTTAAAGGAACGGTTAACCTAAAATGAACTGCTCACCCACAAATGAAAATTCTGTCATTATCTACCCGACCCAGCGCCAGTGGAAAGTCGGCCCACAAAACGTTACTGGATATTCACAGTGAAAGAGAAACAGCGTTCTGCTAAACGAAACTAAAGAAGACGGGGGCTTGTAATAAAAGTTGTTTTGTTTTTTTAAAAGGAGAGAAACAAACATTAAATGGAACCGCACAGCTTTTACAGCCGAATCCGAGCCTCCAGAGGTTCTGATGCTTGACCCAAATTGTTAAGATGGTTTGAAAACAGGAGGTTGTAATAATAATAATAATAATCACTAAGTCTACGCTGTCGTCCTCAATAGCGAGGGTATATATCCCCGCAAAGCCCCCAATCCCCTGCGTTGTACAAGCAACCCTGACGATTTGAGCCCCTTTAATTAAATGTGAACTTTTTCCACAGTATATTTTATAAAAAAACAAAAACACTCCACCTAGTGAGTGAAAATAAAATGTAGTTGAGGCGATTCGTGTGCACTCTTCTCCACCCACTACACTCACTTCTTCACCTCTTCTCCACCCTCCCCGTTGCTCTGAACAGTTAAACCCAAGTCCTTAAACTCCTGTACCTCCTCCACCTCTACTCCTCCATCCTCACCTCCGCCTGCCTCCCTTTCATTCACACACATGTATTCAGTCTTCATACAGACCACAATGTCCTCCACCCAACATCACAGTCCATGGAGACTCCTCCTGACCTCCCCTGTCAGTCTTTGCAAACAAGAAGGGGCTCGGAGCCCATCCTTGATGCAGTCCCCTAAACTCATGTTTGTGTTGAGCTTTAATGAGAAGAACCATGTCCACGTCTTCTGTGACGTTCCAAAGTGAAGAGTTTGATATAAAGGTAACAAAGGTTCTGATTATATGATTATTTGAGATCATCTTATCTCAACAGTGACATAGTTTTAAATCCGTTTCCTGTCCAGGTTCATCCTGATCGCGGTGGATACATGATGTTTTTCGAGCTGTGGAAGGAAGCCGGAGCACCTGGAGGGAACCCACCAACGACACATGTAGAGAAGGAGCATCAACACCTCCTCTTCGCTTGAACTGACGTCTCTGAAAAATAAACTGTTGGCATGAAAACTGAAATAGCTTCACATTCTGCCGAAACATCTTTCCTTTCTAACCGGCGTCACGCGAGGACAAACGACACCAGCGCCTCTGAGGTCCCGCAGGTACGGTTCTGCAGATTAGAGGGTTCTGGAGCTCCTCAGCGACATCAGACTCTCCTCACATGACGGCCCCTTCATTAGGCCCCCGCAGAGCGTGGCCACTCACCCGGGGGAGGGGAGGGTCATCCTCTAAGCCTCCTTCTAATCACAGGCCCCCCACATGAACAGCCGGACCCCCTCCAGCAGCTGGCAGGTGAATCAACGTGTTCTTTGTGGGTCCACCTGAAGGTCTGCCCCCCCCTCCTCCTCCTCCTCCTCCTCCCTGATGACTCAGAGAACAGCCTTTGTCGGGTTTGAGCTCGCAGCTGCACCTTTTCATTATAACTTTCATATTTTCTTTGTTCCCGGTCGTCATGACGACGCTCTTAAAGCCCTGTGTGTTTTTTTTCTTCTTTTTTTACGTCGCGATCCAGGGAGCGGCGAGGAGCTGGAGGGGCTGACCGGTTCTGGATCGAGGCAGATGATAGATGAATGTGGAGGCTTTAGGAATGCTAACACTGAGCTGTAAATGGCGGCGGGCGCTGGGTGGGCTCCTATTAGAGGATGAAGGCCACGCTGTGTTAATGAGGGTCCTGGTGCCTGAGCCCAGCATGCCTGCTGCTGCCTGTATGGAAGGCTGCGGGAAAAAACTCTCAGCAGGAGCGTTTCCTCACCAGAGCCACTTAAAGAATATTCCACAAATCCGAGGTTTGAGTTGGATTCAAAGAAACTCATTAAACGCGTGACATCATCACAAAGACTGAGTTCTCACAACGACACACACTGTTAATTAACACCGTTTATCCTGTTGGTCTGATCCCTGCACAAACCGAAGCCTTAAAAGCCTCAGAGGTGCTGGAAGGCGGGATTTGGTCGTCCTAATGTGCTGACGGAGCCGGGATAATTGCTTCCCGTTGCTCCCAGGCTTTATGCTAAGCTAAGCTAGCTTGACCCTCCAGCCGTTGAGTATACAGAGAGTTCTCCTGCTGCGTTTTTTTATCTTTGATTCTATTATTTCCTCTAGAAGTCGGGATTTTATATATATATATTTTTTATATATATTATATATATATAATTTTTTATCTAATAGTTCATATCTTAATTCACTAGGGGGAGATTTTTCCTTACAATAAGTCCGACTTTGTCAGAATGAACCTCGTATGAACCACCTCAAATAGATCTAACTTGTATTTGACATACTTTTACACACTGCTCATATTTCATTGACTATTTCTTCTCCAGGAAATCTGTCTTCTTTTATTCCTGAGCTCAGAAAAAAGAATTAACTGTCTTTATCTTCATCATGGAGTCACTGTGAGATCAGATCCTAGAGCAGACTGCTGACTTCATAGAAATAGTTAGGATGAGTCACTATTACAGGCGGTTCATACGAGGTACATTCGGACTAAATCGGACCAACTGATTAGATATTATGACCCAAGATGTTTTGGAGACAAAGCTCCCCCTAGTGGCAGAAATGTATAACCCAAAGTTCCCAAAATCTACCCAGTTCTTCCTCGTACAAAGGTCTATGTAGGTATAGCTTGAGGTGGTACTTAGTAGGTAAATTTGGACATTATCGGACTTATTGTTAAGAATTTACGTCTGTAAAAAAGCTCCTCCTAGTGGCTGAAATTAGAAATTGGAGTAAAATCCAATAAACTCAAGATAGATCTCATTGAGGTTATTCATGTGCATCAAAAATCGACTAAATCTGCGCTCAATCAATCCAGTTCTCCCTCACACTAAGGTCTACGTGGGTCTAAACTTTGAAAGGGATCCATGAAATATTTTTTGAGTCGTGGCGTTAACAAGAAGGATCTGCGTTGGATGCGGCGGCGATGACAGTTCCTTAATATCCTTGAGTTTTTGGAGATATAGCCAAAAAGGACTTTCTGGTGAGATGAACTTGGATCTCACTGAATAAGGAGGGTCCATATTAACTTGGCCCCTCTTTAAAAAAACTGGCCCCCACTGAAATCTCCTAGATCCGCCCCTGTCTGAAAGTATTTCCCGAGAGGAAGGAGGTCAGAGGAACCAGAGTGGAATTCCTCCCCAGCAGCTGGAAAGACGTGGAGCATCCAAACACCTGGAAGTCATCTGGACACGGTTTGTTGGAGGTTGTGAGGGATCCGTCATGCTGACACGTGTTGGTAGGTTGAGAAAATAAAATGAAATATTTCTGGCAGAGCCGCTCATCAAAGAGGAAGCTCACATTTCATGAATTGTTTGCAACGTGTTTCCAGTTAATGTATCTCCACTTCACACATCGGGAGACCCTCGCCGCTCAAAAGGCAGCAGCGGGAGATCAGGCGTTTGGAATTTCTCACGTTCCCTCCTCACTAAATTGTGGGTAGGAGGTCGTGGCGTGAGACATCAGGACGCGGACGTGGCTGCTGGGGAAATAGAACACTATGAGCAGAGGAAGGCCTTACTCATCCGGAGAGATCCGTCATCAGTAAACAGGAATATCAGCTGGGAGAACGGGCCCCCACAGCCGGTAAGATGACCCCACCCAGCCTGTCTCTGATGCCGTCATCCAAAACCTCCTCTCTCCACTTCGCACTAACATCATCATCATGGCCTGAACCGCCACGACCGAGAGACATGGAAGCAATTATGACAACAGACACCAGAACTCACGGGGGAAAGTCAAATCTGAGCCATCCGACACCAGGTTAGCGCTCGTTGACGGAGGAAGGAGTGATGTCATGAAAACCAGAAGGTTCAGGCCAAGTGTTGAGAGCAGGATCTATGTTTTGTTCAGGTGAACAACCCCACAGGTATCTCTGCTGCACCGCAGAAGCTTTTCACAATAAAAGCAGTAAAAATGAAGTTGCAGAGGAGAAAGAGGGTTTTTCCACAAAAAGCTCCCCCTAGTGAGTAAAATAGGAACTATTATAGTGAAATAACAAGATAGTGCTCCTGTTTTAGGTCCATATGGGTCGCTTTGGACAAAATCAGGCGCATGGTTGGGAAATAATGGTCAACAAATAATGTTTACGTGCAAAAAAAACAAACCAAAAAACCTTGAGGGAGGGAAATATGAAGAATTAAAGTAAAATATGATAAATACAAATTAAATCTCCTGTACTGAAGTAAATTTGGAGTTTTTCATAATACAGCTCCCCCTAGTGGATTCAATTTGAACTATTACTGTAATATATGATAAAAAAAAAGATAAATCTACGTGAGTTTAATTCAGTCGCACCAAATTCAGACTAAATTAGACAAACGGTTAAAAAATAATCTCAGAATGTTTATACTGACTTAATCTGACGAACTGTTGGAAAGCATAGCTCGAAATCTTTCGTAGATACAGCTCCACCTAGTGGCAGGAATATGCAAGTGAGCGTTCTCAAAATCAGTCCACTTCTTCCTCACATTAAGGTCTATGAGTTTATTAAATATGATAAAGTTCTTTTTGAGTTGTGGCATTAACACGAAGGATTTTCAGCGGCCCCGATGACGACTCCCTAATATCCCGACCTTCCGGGGAAATAACTCCTTTTATTCTACTTCCAGCTAAACGGCTAATAAATAAAAGGTGTTCTTGTGATCCGATCCACATTGCCTCCTGGATCCACACCAGCTCCTTTGATTCTCAGAAGATTGATGCGTTAAGTTCTGATTTCTGGCGGCCATCTTTATTTCTTACAACTTCATCCAACATTTCCTCTGATCCTCCCATCAAATGATCTTTTCTTTCTTCTTCTTCTGGCACCAGAGGAGCGATGACCAGACAAAAACACACTTCATCCCACTGTAACTTAATTCTGCCGGGATTGTGGGTCGGTCAGATCCTGAGGAGCTGCTAGAAGAAGCTGGACGCGCCCATGACAGCAGCTCATCGGACGGCGGGGGGGGGGGTCCAGCCCTCCTTGTTGCCCGTAGAAACCAACGCATGAACACACACAAGTTGCTCAAATGTTCCGGGCCGTTAAAGGACCCTGGTTGCAGGAGTGGGACAGCGGGGGGCCGCTGTGGATTTATGCATTATATATCCTGTGTGTGAGTCAGAGCGAGCGAGAGAGAGAGAGAGAGGGAGAGAGAGTGACGGGGGTCTGTGTTGTAAAAGGGAACTTTTGCCTTAGCAGCTCCTGTAGCTCTGCAGAACACACAGAAGCCTGGTCCAAATCACTAATAGAAAACAGACACATGATGAGTGAGGCCTTCACAGAACCGCTGGATGGGGGGGGAGGTGGGTGGGGGGTGGGTTTAGTAAAGAGGGCAGATAAGAAACTTTTAACTGTGATTTACAATCTGAGCCGGGCCGGACCGGGAGGACCAGCTCCCCGTTTGGAGAAGAGATTCCTCCATCCACTCAGAAGAGGAGTCCAGCCGGCTGATAAGGGAGAAGCCAGAATATCTCTGGACTGAGATAATTCTCCGATGCTAAGCCTGCTGCTCTTCTGCTCGACATTCTCTTCCTTCGCCTTTGGGGATTAAATACTTAAAAGCCTTAAAACCCCAAGCACACGCAGACAAACGCCCAGCTTCACCTCTGACCTCTCTCTCTGACAGCCTGCTGACGCGACGCCAGCGGCGTGATGGAGGATAAACACGACGAGAGATGAGAATGGTTTGTTGTCGCTTTAGGAAGACTATTCCTCTGCACACTCAGGCCACAGTCCATTTCTAATACCGGCCTGATTGTAAAGACTTTAGTACGTACTCAGTCTTTATTTCCTGCTGATCGGCTGGTCACATCTGTCCAATAGCATGGTGAAGCCTGGTGGGCCTTAACTCCGCCCCCCTGCAAACACGGTAGAGGCGTCATGATGGGGGTCTGAGTTTCTTTCTGACATGACTTAAGTTTTGGTCGGCCGTCGTCGAAGCAGAACCACGAGTCGATTCCCCGAGATCGGCACATTTTTCTCACGTTGCCTGGACAAAGTTGCTACTAGCGTCTGAGTTTCCATGGCGACACGGCGCATCATAGCGATGATACATAAAAAGTAGTCTTAAAGCAGGAAGTAAGTGCAGCAACTGAACAGCCAGATAGAAATAGAAAGGTTCTAAGCTGTCAGAAAGATGCTAGCCATCAAGTTAGCATTCTACACAGTCAAACGTAGCTAGATTACCCAAAATCCTCTCTGCTAAATGGACCCGCCATACTGTCGGCGGCGGCGGCTATTTTAATTTTAATTTTTTAGATTTCGGTTCACAGGATGGCAAAAATGATCAAAGCATCTAATTTCTGTCTTGTTAGCATGATGCTAACAAAAAAAACTTCTTCCTGCCTCGGACATCTTTATAAAGGCAAGGTAGCAAAGTCTTTGACGGGAAAGTGACATTTTGTATTAGATATTTTGAAAACACATACGGAAGACTTTAAAGACGCCGGTAGCAGTTAGCAGCTAACGATTTTTATCCACATTTATTTTTCAAATTAAGACGTGAAACCGGTCGTTGGTTCTCTTTTGCTCACAGAACTCATGACACACCGGTGGGCTGTGATCCGTAGTTGCTTTGTACAACTGAACAAACAAAGGCGCTTCAGAGAAGGTTCTCCACTGAGATGCTAATGTTAGCTATCTCATTAGCTTACAGTAGCTGCCGTTAAAATATGATTCTCAATCTTCTTCTGGCCCCTGCTTGCTGCTGTTGCATCCACCTCTCCGACACCGCCTCGCTTTCGCCGATTCAGCAACTCCATTATTCAACAATCTCAGCACAGTCATCAGCCACCACCACCACTGATCTGCTTGTTCAGATCAGATACCTTTCATTGGAAATCTAAAGTCTAAACGCCGGAAACATCGGTAATGAGGGAGTTGGAGGGGAATGCAGAAGTTGTGTAATTTAGGACATTGGCGGCAGATCATCATCATTTTGTGAATCAGATGTTTTCCCAAGACAGCCTTCTTCCTCTTCCGGTCTCCTCCTCCTCCTCTCCTCTCTTGGCATGACATTTTCTCCCTCTCTGCCTGGAGAAGCTCCATGCGGGTCATGTGTGAGACATCTGGTTGAAGAACAGAGGCTCCTCTTCATTCTCAAGCTGGACACCGAGTTCTAGTGAGGGTCCAACTCTCTGAGGAACTACAGGGAAGTTCGCTGGCCTTATTTAGAATCCCAGTGGGAGGAGCTGTGAGTCACGGGGCATCGGCAGCTCACGCTCATTCTCACAGAGGGAGTGAATCAGAAGTGGAGCACAAACATTAGGTGTTGGTCTTTCTGTGAGTGTCAGATTCATTTTTTTGTTTATTTTACCATAAATGGTCAATTCCTCCCCGCAATGAGACATTTAGTCTGCAGGTGTTGGAGATGATGAATCAGAACGATGATGTCACTTCCTGTGCCAGTCTTTTAAAAACGCCAATAATTCAGCCGGTCGTTAATGTTTCATTATGGAAGAATATCTTTACTAGCCGTCTTCTTTCCTCCAGTTACGTCGTTGAAGAACCTCTTAAAGAAGATTCTCTAAACACCAAGTCGTAATTGGACAATTCATTATAACTGAAGGGAATTGTGGTTTTTTTCTACATTGGATTTATTACGAGAAGTTCCGCTCAAACAAGCATCTATAGTTTTAATCAACGAATGAGATAACGTACGAACATTACGAGATGGAGTCGTTATATTACCAGAATAAAGTTATTTTAATAACTAATTTTAAAACTTTAATTAAGTTTTGGTTTTGGAGGGAAATATGAAGAAATGAGGAAGACTGCTATATTTTAGGTGAAGGTTTGACAAATAAAAAAGAAAGGATTCAATCTAATAACACATCATAATAACTCAGTCTGCGCCGTCGTCCCCGATTTTATGTCTCAGAATCACCTAATAATAACTACAATTTTAATTTTTGCCCCTTTTTATTTGCATGATTTTGCTGTATCATTTTTATTTGTTTAGTTTTTATCGTAATTTGTGCGTTTTTGCTTTTTTTCCCTCCTTAACCACCTCAAAAGTTTCTTCTCATAAAGTTTCTTTCTTTTTAGTAGTGACCCTGTTCTAGATTTAAGTCCATTATGAATTCGAAATAAGATTTAAGAGTTTTAAGACGAAATTTCCATGTAAGTTCGCTGGAAATACTCATTTTGAGTATTTGAGATATTTTCCAGATTCTTTGACCGAAGACGATGTTGAAAAAAAGTCCCTTTAACTCGTGGAAATGTTACTTGTTCAGTGTTTGTCTCCTAAATCAAGTGCGGTAAGATGTTTTGACTAGAACTGAGACAAATACTCTTGGTAGGATTTTGAGTTTTTGCAGTGTATTCGTTTATGTACAAGGACTTTGACTCACTTACATAAAAAAAACAGCTTAGAAACAACAACAGACTGTATTAAAGGTGACATTACCTATTTTATATACATAGTAAGAGTGCGTTGGTGGAGGTGTTTAGGTATGTAATGCCCTGAGTTATGGACTCTATGTAAATATGAACTTCTCTTCAAAAAGAAAACAGCGTTTTCCGTAAAAAAAACTTCCCTCAGGGAGTAAAATATGAATATTTACAGTCATTTAGGACAAAATACAAGTTTGATCTCCTTGAGGCGATTAATTTAAAGTACATTTTTACCAAAAGTGGAACAACAGTTAGGAAGTTATTTCCGCAAAACAGTATTTATCATGAAAAACTCCCCCTACTGGGTACAATATGAAGTATTAGAGTAAAAAATGATATATTCAAGAAAAATAGAGAAAAAAATGGAGAGTGCTGCACGGGGTAAATAATAGCAAAAGGTTAAATTGGCAACTCTGGAAATGGGTTGAAAAAAAAAAAAAATTTCGATCATGGATGACGCAAACGCGTTTCGACTCAACCGAGTCTTTGTCAGGGCATAAAGCCATAAAGAGACAATCAGACGAACGGGTCTATTAATTTTACAAACTGTCTCCTTTTAACGCCTGCCCTTCTAACAGAGTGTTATTATGAGTTATTATGAGTATTCTTTCTGTATGTAAGTATGCTTCAGGGTCATGTGACATCGTTATTCAATATGATGATATACTGGACTGTTTAACCAGTTCGGTTGTCTTCAGTCTTTGTGCCGTCTACATTTTTTTCCTCCACTATTTCACCTTTCTTCTTGTTTTCTATCATGTGACAGTATTTACAGGTCACATGACCTGCTGCACAGTTGATTTTGGAATTACTACACCTGTTCCTGATTGTCTCTTTATGGCTTTATGCCCTGAAGAAGACTCAGCTGGGTCGAAACACGTCGGCGTTATCCGTGATTTTTAACCCCGTCCTTCAGAGAGCCTGGGATTATTCCAGACTAGCATCCATCAAGTTACACTTAGTAAATTGAACATTCGGTGTTTTAATTCATTATCTTCGTCGATGATATACTCAAGTTGGAGCTCCTGGAGTCGATTCAGATGCATGAGCTGGATGAGGAATTAAGGGCCCACATAAATTAAAGTGCCCCCTAGTGGCGGAATTATGCAACTGAACTTTCCCCAAATCAATCCAGTCCTTCCTCACACTAATGTCTATGCCACTGCACTGTAGGTGGTCTTAGAGGACTGCCCACATCCGGCCCGCGGACCAATATGGAATGTCGATAATAATAACTGGACAGCTGGTAAACACCACAGATACTACAAGTCCCAGAATGCACTGGGATGATTTTAAGATGTAACTTGTTGTTGATGCCTGTGGATAAAAAGTTTTCATTGGAAAGATGCAGAATTTTATCAGCAATTTGACTATTTTTCTATTTCCCTTGTTTTATTCAGAATTCTATAAAATGAGTAAATAAAATAAGAATAAAAAGTCATAATAGCTCAAAGAGCAGCCTTATTTCTTCGGCCCTCGATTTTGACTCAATTTTAAGTTTGACCCCCCTGGTCTAAAGTGAAGTGGGCGGGACTGTCACTCGCTCACATGTCATGTCAAATATGTTTTTCGGACCTTCTCCTCTTCCCCCTCGAGAGCCGGCGCTTCATCAACAGCATGAAAACACAACATTCCTCAACACAAACACAGGAAGCAGCGATTGTTTGACCTCGCCGCTCCACATGGCCCTCCGCCGATAACGCGTCGTCATGCAGCATGTGTTTCCCTGACAAACACGCCACGCTCAGCCGCTCCCTGAGAGATCCACACCTCAGGGTGAGGCGGCGGTGAAAGCCCTGTGTTTCAGAACCGATCTTTACCGGCACAATGAAAGGCAAGATGGAAAAATCTATTTATAGACCCGGGCAGCATGTTGTTTGAGTTAGCGAGTCCTCGCAGACTGGAGAACAGTCATCTAAGCTGTGGCGGAGTCCGAATTAATGACGGTCCCACAGGCAAAAAGACCGACTGAAGAGATTTTCCACGGAGGTTTCCAGGACTGAGACGCTTCAGCGATGAAAAAAATACCTGCCTGGATTTTAGCCTTTAATTAAAGTCCAGACTTATAAGAATCATTATGGATAATTATTTTTTTTATTATCTTCGGGGGCATTTATCGATTTAAAATCTTAGACACTCGCGTTAAAATCACTGTGACGTGACAAACGGTTTGGTCAAGTAAGTTAAGTTTTTAGGATAAAAAAAAAAAAATCAGACTTAATTAAAATGATTTCATTTTTGGTAAAAAAGTTTTTTAGTTTTTTTTTTAAAAACTTTGACCCTAATTAGAAATATTATATAATCTGTTAAATAAGTCCTCACATGCATCAATATACCAAAAACAGTCTTTATTCAAAACGACTATCTCCACAGCCATGGTTAATGCTTCCTCCTCGGTGGCCCCCTTTGGCCTGTGGTGTTCCTCAGGGCTCTATCCTCGGCCCCCTACTCTTTGGCGTATATCTGCTGCCTCTGGGTCACATTATTAACAGGCTCAATCTAATGTTTCTATAAGAAATAGAGACTCAAAGTGTGTTAAAACCAAAGAGTTGAGCAGGACGTTAAGGATTGTGAGACACGTGGGGAGAAGAGTTTCCAACATCCACTTATATATTTAAATACTCGTACCACCACACAACAGGTGGAGATGTTTTTGTGGAGGTCTCTCGGGGATATTCTATACGTGAACCTGTCATGTGTCAGATTCCAAACGCAGGAAGAAACTGCAGCTGAGCCGGACCAACGCCGCTGAGCGTCTCCCCTCTGTTTGTGAGCACGCTCTGGTTTGTTGGGGATGTAACCCTATCCCCCCGCAGAGGACTTTCATGAGGCAGTTCTTCTCTAATGCCTTCATCCTGACCTCAACCTCATTACTGTGGAGCCGCCGTATTTCCCAGGATGCCTTAACTGATGTCACGCACTCTGTCATACGGCGCCCCCTACAATGATTGACACCCTTTTAAAGATATTAGTGAATTCAGATGCAAAAAATGTTTTCAGTGTCTATTACCCAAGATCTTTAATTCAGATTATTAATGACAAAAGGTCTGAGGACACAGGGAGAAGATCTGAGACCATTCCTCCACACAGAACCTCTCCACCTCCTTCAGGTTCTGAGGTCCACGCTTGTGGACTCTCCTCTGCAGCAAATCCCACAGATGTTCTGGTGGGTTTGGGTCAGGTGACTGGGATGGTCATGACAGAACCTTTATTCTGTGACCTCTGAACTATTCTTGGGTTGATGTTGAGGTGATCTTCAGATCATTGTTCTGCTGGAAGGTCCAACCACGACCCACTTTAAGGTCCTGACAGGCTTTTAGGTCTTCATCCAGTATCTGCTGGTGTTTGATGGAGTCCATGGAACCATGTCTT
>VRLP01008996.1:0-14464 GCA_009660295.1 Lophius piscatorius
GAATAAGACATATTCACTATAAAAATCTTACTCAAGAAAATGTGCAATGTACAATTCTCGTTCTGGGATGAAAACCAAGGAATACAGAGTATAAAGAGATAAATTTAGAGGCGGTATTGAAAAACTGTTGGGGCCAACTTAACTTGCAGGATCAACTTTTACCCAACCTTTGGGAACAGCTTGGTTGCCCTTTAGTCCTCAGCTTGGTCTTGGTGATAATGAATAATAGTTCGTCAGCAGTGTCCTCAAGGGGGTATAAATGCAGGAGGTCAGAGATGTACGGTGGTGCTGACCCATTCCAGATTTTAATTCAAGATTAAAAACAAACAATTATATTTTAAAATGAATCCTGTTCTTCATTATGTTATTCATTCATGTATGAAATGTTGGAGCGTAACAGTAAAGTTGCACCTTTGATAGTCAAAACATTACAGAAACCCAAGTAGAGCAGCGTTTTCTAAATTGGAGACCCCTTAGGAGTACTTTTGGGTACTGCAGGGTGTGCGTGAGATGAGCTCACTTTGGTCCACTTTAAAAAAAACGCTGCTTCATTTCCAGGTATAGTCCAGAATTTTGGGGTGGAGTGAAAGCACATTCGAACTTTGGTGCAGACCAAACAAGAAAACTGTGGTCCACTTGAAAACTGGGGTCTCAGTTTGATTCCAAGTTAAACCCGGTGCGGGTTGTACCAAGATATATACCAAATGTAGGTAGTAGAGCAAAGCACAGTGCATCTTTGGACTTAATATGACTTATTACGTTTAAATCCATGTAAGTACCTAGCTCGGCGTCTGTGGACAACCGGGACGACATCTCCTGTGCCCTATTCACACAGGACAAGTAGTAACTAAGTAGTTCTAAGTAGTAACTTAGAACTTACACCCCAAAGTTTGAGTTTCATGTTGTGCATTCGCACGGGATAAGTAAAAGTATTGTATTTTACTCAAATTTATTGACATTATCCCAACAGATATGAAGTCAAGGCTCTGCGTAACAGCTACTGCTGTAGCCAGATCAGCTGTCAGGGCCTAGAAGTGCATCTGGGAAAAAACTCACTGGTGTTTTGGCAGCAGAGCAGAACAGAAAGGCAGCTAGGTGAAGGTCACCAGTGACTTAAGCGTCCCCGACCAGACAAAAGCCCACCAGCTGGAACCCTTACCCCTAAGCTCAGTGTGAGGCGGCTGTTTCCCCTCTTTACCCAACCCTCCTGTGTCTTTCATACCTGCCTCAGCGGTGAGTGGGTGAGCCCTGGAGTCGGTGTCACACAAAACCCCCTTCTATGAAAACTCCTAACTGTATACCCCTGATAACTAATTTGAATTGCAGAAAACACTGATTATCAACATTTATCTAATACCAGTGTAAAACATTGTATCATTGAATCCACCGTAGATGCCATAATTCGATCGGCAAAGAAGCAAACGAAGCAGCAGAATAAAAGATAAATGTGAATTATATCACTAACTAACAGATACCTATTTGCAAAGGACTAAAATTGTTACCTGACCTCTGTGTTTGGCGAAATATGGTTGGCAATTTGCAGTGGACTTTTTGCTTGACAAATGACAGGCATAATGCATTCATACTGGATTAATATAGAGACGTCCCCTGTAATCATTTCAAATTGCCACAAATCCCCAGGTGATACTAGTCTTGTGTAAATAAGGCATAAGCCGTCGACAGGGGACAGATTTTGGTTTCCTGTTCTTTCTAATAGATTAAAGATTTGTTTCTTCTTCTGCTTCCCCTTCTTAAGTATTTATTGGTTCACAACCGTCACCGACGAGCAGTCATTATGACTGCGTGACGTTGTCCATAAAATTTAGTTTGTTTGACATAGTGCAGTGTGAAAGCGAACCAGACCAGATGTAATTGAATCCCCTCCCCGCCAACAAACACGCGCAAACACCCACATGCACAAGCACACACACACAGACACCCCACACCCAGATCAAGCCAATTCCCCTCCAGACTAGATATTGGGCCTACTCTGGGGGATTCTTTTAAATTCTGATTTTAAAGAAATAATTTTAACCTATTTTCACTCATTTCCTCTTATAATGGAGATCTAAAGAAAGTTCAATCAGCTAGACTATCATTTTTGTTTACTTGGGACACAGTTACTGCTCATACCACTCTGTTATCTTCACCTTCACAAATGCTAGGTCTCAATTACCTGCTTCATGGCCTGAGGAATTGATTGATATCAGCTGCTCCCATTCAGGTAGCCTCCACCATCCCATCACTTTCACACCTGCATGTTTAGCCCATCACCATCAGCTGCTGCCTCTTAACGCAAATCTTTCTCTATTCATCTAGTTCTTGAATGCTGCTGGTTGGCCCGCCCTCCACCTCCCCATCTCCACCTCCCGTCCTCAGAGATTCTTCAGCCTCATCATTCATCAGAGCCATCAGCCACCACCACCAGTATCCAGACTCCAGAGGGGAAGGGAGATGCTGCTGGTCAGGGCAGAGGCCCAAAGACGGCCGAAGACTTTCTAATAGATTCATTAACACACATCTGCGGTTGTAATAAATCACTAGTCTCTTCCACATTTTGTCTTATGTGATCGAATTGAACTTATCTTATACTTTGATATTGTGAAAAAAGGACCTCCCAAAAAAAATGTTTCATTGTTCACTTGATACTTGGCTGCAAAATAATTCTGAAGAGGCTCAATGGTACAAGTTTGAGAAACTCTGTATAGATAGAGAATCACGGCAGAAATACAGTATAGTAAATGAAGTTACCATCCGGGGAAAAATGTTTTAGTTTTGCTTAAAACTAGTAAGGATTCGATTTTTTCTCAAAGCCACAAACCAAAGATTTATTCCGGACCGCTGACTCAGTGATCAGCTTCGTCTTAACCTATTCCCTAAACTTACAACGCCAACGTGTGAAGAGTCCATCCATTATTTTCTATATAAAACAAAAAGGGTGTAACGGAAGTCAATTTTCTTTCAAGGCACTTGAAAGAAAACAGTAGGCAAATCTACATAAATCCTGACTCTGGTCTTTCATTTAATAATTTTGCACCAATCTATCATTCAGCCATGGAGAAAGCAGTTACCATCAAATCCTCTTCCTTTTCTCTCGCCGTCACGCCCACCAATTTTTTTCAAAATCAATTTTGCATACCATTGAATTCAGCTTTTATTTTCTGTTATTGACTTATATATTTTCTTCGGAAAATTTCCACCAAGTTTGTAGCATGCATCTGTTAACTGACGTTTTTAGGATGTCATCAAGGATGTATCACATTCTATTCTGAGAGCTGCTGGGATTTAGCTGTGTTATTTTGTCCATCTTTGGATTTTCCCAAATATGCTGTTATCATACAAGTCCCTACAAACCATTCCACTCTGCTCCTTGTTAAACCAGCATCTGCTGACATAAGAGGCCTGAAACCCCTACCAAACCCACACACACACACACACACTCTCCCCCATTCATTGCATCGCATTCACACGCCTGCCATCTGCCACAGAGTTGGACAAGACCCCACTAACACAGCAGCCACACATGCACACAGACTCTCACCCTCATTTCAAACCCTTGGAATTGCTGATAAACATTTCCAGTGCAGATCCACATGAATGCACACAAGGGCACGCAGACATTCAGATGCTCACACACTGCACAAGCCAAACTTAGCCAAGCCGAATACTTAATGAAAAGCTCCCCCATGAACAAAAACAGCTTGCGGGGTTATAATGGTTTTGTGCAGAGCCCCACCCCACTGCATGGAACCAGTGAACTCCTTCCCTCCACTATGTCAGTGGCCTGGAGAGGAGCAGACACAGAGGACAGGAAAGGGGGGTATGGGGGGGACAAAGGGAGAACAACAAACTCGAAATACTCCTATGTGGCTCCTGCCCCCCCCCTAGATTTTTTAATTTGGGTGTAAAGACAGAGAGCGAGAAAAAGGAGAACAGACAGGAGAGGCGAGGACAAACAAGAAACAAAATGATTGAACATCCTGTGGTTCCCCCGTCACATCTCTCTTTTACGTCTCTGCTTGTTGTACATAATGCCCCCACCCTCCTTCAATCCACTGCAATTGTTCAACCCCCCTCAGTTATCCACAGAGAATAATGATGTTTCCTATTGGAGAGAAAGATGCAGAGGAGCGCGCCTAAGGCTATACATTCTGATAGTCTAAGCATTCCCCTGGCTACTCCACTTGGACAAAAACAACAGTACAGTGTGGAGGGAAGGTCGGGGGCTGAGGGGGAGGATGCTTTTGCTTCCATATTCTCTAGGCGTTGTGTTTGTTTGTTGTGCTTTAGTCATTATTTACAATCTGTATCACCTTCCTGCACATGGGAGGCAGAGCCACAGAAGAACGGTGGATGCTGCCACTTTCTTTCGCAAACAGACCCTGGCAAATTAGCAACATTATGTCTTATCTCTCGGGATGTTCACGCTCGCCTGTCCCTGCTATGCTGCCTTTATTGTCATTGTCACCCGGACACTGCCTGTGGAGGGGCAAAGCAGCTTGAGGAGAGTCTCCTTCCCAGAGATGTTGAAGCTGAGGAGACAGCTCTGGAAGTGCTGTCAGAGTCTCCGGCTATTTGCAAAAGGCTGCTCAGTTCATGACAGGCCACTATATTACATATAATTTCTGTGGACTCATTTATTTAATATTTTTTTCCTGCCAATTTCCTTAAATAGATTTTATCCCATAATGCATCCTGAGCTGGAGTTGATTGGGAGGAAAATTTGTATCAGCAGTTTATTGCGTTAGTTGGCTGAGGTGGAGCTCAAAGGGGAATGTTTGGTCATATTCTTGCCAGAAAGAGTTTTTATTTTCATAGGATCCTACTAGCTCACAAAATCCTTCAAATCTAGCTTGTGGGAAGTATTATGGTCGTGCTATAATAGAGCCCATTAAAGAAAAAAGAAAAAAAAAAGAAGCCATTAAAGACACATTATCTGGTTCAGTGTGTCTGGCTGTGCTGATGTATGATGAAATGCCCATTCTATCCTCATTAACATAGCTAATTTCACATAAGAGAAAGTTGATAGTAGGTGTCAAAACCAATCAAAGGTCATCCAAGCAAGCTACATAATATTATCTCCAAGCACGCCTGTGCAAATGTGTGACTGCGTGTGTATGCAAATGTTCTACCTGTAGGACTGTTTGTTGGGTGTTTTGTTTCATATACTGCAATCTAAGTGTCTTTGCCACCAATGTTAAGTTTGATGGACAGGCACAGCAGGCAGAACATAGCGGGGCAAGATAGAGGATAGTTCACACATGAGCACCTATGGGATAAAGGAAAGGATAATCAGGGAAAAGAGCAACATACTCTCTTCCCTCTGAGGCTATCATCGCTGGGGTAACCGTTGGTCAGAGGGATAAAATTAGGGGAACAAACATGCGGTATGATGCTCCTTCAGTAGACACTTGCCCTGATCCATGTCACAGGGAACAATCCTGACATTAGAGGCCTAACAATTTTTACAGCCACGTGACCTTGGCAGAGGATAATTAGCGGCGCGTGGCACTATTCATACATTGGCCCTATGTCGCATATGTTTGAAAATCAACAGAAATATGTGGTTATAAAAACATGTCATAGGTGTAATGTTTATAACAAGGACAGATTTTAGTTATTAAATACTACTGTGATCAAACATTTGTGGGTCAAAAGTCCTCAAAGAGTCTAGACTGGACTGAAGAAAACTGAAGATTTTCATGCTAACATTAAATAAGACTTATCTGACTCCATTTCAGTGTAGTAATACTGTTTACTACAATACAATACAATACTACAATGTTATACAGACAGTGAAACACAACAAGACATTTCATTTTATCAAAATAGAATTTTAAAACAACTTCACTGTAGTTTTTAATTAGACACAAACATTTTTTTCAGAATGTGTTACCCAATCTATGGTCACTGGGACAAAGTCTACCTTTGGGAGATATGGTCAACTTTATTTGTCCGTTTGTCTTGAGAAAAATGAATGCCATGAGCGCTAGAATCTTTGAGCATAGAATGTCTTGTATGCTAGTGTCATGACATGGGTGCAACACAGATAATGTGACAGAGACATGATGTGTTGTCCTGACATCAGTAAATTAAAAAAAAGACTTCAAACCATCAATGCTGTTCTTAGCAACCATTCTCAGACCATTTCCTGAGGTTCTGCATGAATGAACATGTTGCAGGAGCTTCACTAGGATTGAAAATCCTAAGTGAAGCAACCGAACACCAATTTCAAGTGAGCAACGAACACAAGATGTCTTGATTGTCTGCACTCACCTCGTCACCCTTCTGCTGGCGGTGATGCTGGCCACGATGACGCTCTCCGGTCTCGGGGTAGCCACAGCCTTGAAAGTACCCCTCCAGAACTTCTCAAAAAGCTGCTTCTCCTCCAGCCGCTGCAGACTGGCGGAGCTGCCCTGTGATCCCAGGGATGGAGAGGGGCCACAAGAGCCGAGCTGGAGTGAACATGGAGGCTGCATCTTAGGCTCTGTCGCTCTTCTCCAAACCAAACCAGAACCGAAGAGTCTAGAAACACATGGAAAAGCAGCGAAACAGGCTGGACTCTCAAGAGCTGGTCTTTCAGGAGCTGGACTTTTGGGAGCTGGTCTCTCAAGAGCTGGTCTCGCAGGAGCTGTCCAAGTACTGAATCAAAGTGTGCGCAAAGTGCAGCCACTGCTGTTGCAGCGTCCTCTCCTCTCCCAGCAGCAGGTTAATGTGTCAGCACGTCTGCTCGCTCTTAGCTCTTGAGCGGGAGCGTGTGGAGAGGGACAAAGCTGACCCACTCCAACTGAAGGCTAGGTATTGTTCTCCCAGATGAGGGAGGGACGGGTGGGGGAGATAGCCTTTCTCTCTCTTTACGCTTCTCTTCTTCTGTCACATCTGCTGCCTTTTTGGAGCAGAGCTGGGGGGTGATGGGTGCTCCTCTCTACCGCGTGCGCTCCAGTCAGAAGCTTCCATCTGAACAAGGCATCACTCACGGAACATGGTGGATGTTTCAGTCGCGAGGTGAAACAGATCACATGTTTCTCTTGTTGCTGGATTGAAATGTTGTGGTAGAGAGATGATGATTGTTCCCGCACCGGCTCAGGGCTGAGCAGATGTCAGGAGCAAGTGTCTGAGGGCAGGCGTGAATGTTTGCTTGATAGTGTGAGTGAGGAATCAAGTGAGTCAGGAGCTCAGCTGAGACAGGCTTTGTGCCTCTCATCCTGTGACGTCAAAGTTAGGGGCTGGATGCTGTGGAGAGGGACACATTATGTCAGCTTCTCTCTCTCACTCCCCTGCTTGCCTGATTTGGTTGTCTTCTTATCCTGCCACTTCCAGAATCTGTTTCTTGCATTATTTTGTGGCTTGCTTTCTTTCCTCCTGCTTCTGTCTATTCCATTCTGGGAACATGTCTGCCTTTCATTGTCAACAAGAACTACAACAATTTATTGGTTAGGTGAGTATCTGATTATCAAACACCAATAATATTATCAATCAATTGATCTGTTTTTTAATTATTTATATATTTTTTATTCAAATTCTGTCTCAAAGAAAGAAAGAACTTCACATGAAAGTTGTCTAATCCTACCTGGACGCAAACCATCGCTTCTGGTATGACAGTTCTACACTTCCCTTCCACCCTCATATCCTTCCTGTGACTCCAGTGCAACATAAAAATGTACAATTTCATTCTATCAAACAAACTAAATGCTTCTGAACTTAATCCAGACAACTATGGATGTGTTTGCTGTTGCAGAGTTGTTGTAGCGACAGAGTTGATTGATCAGAAGAAAAAAAAAAGTAATTACTTTGTGCTTTGGAAACCGATTTAAAAAAAAAAAAAAAATTTCTGACATTTAAAGGTGAAAACATTAGTCAATGAGATAATAATGTAATTTGCAGCCTTTAAAACAATATGGCTTGCCTGAATGAAGTTTCATGATAAAGTTTTCTAGTAGATTATTGTATTTCTCCAAAACTAAACATATATATTTATATATATATATATATATATATATATATATATATATAAAAGTCTGTTAAAGGACCGGGGCTCGTTACATCTGGTGTAAACACACTACAGCAGTTTTACAAAGAGAGTAGTAAAGAGAGGTGTGGGGAAAGTTCCGTCACTATGATGTCAGAGACTGATCTCCAGCTCTCCAACGTGTTCTGTTGCGGTTGATGCAGTTAAGGGTGGAAGAATTAGTTATTAAGATTTTAATATTGCAGTATTGATAAAACTTTTTCCCTTATGTTTTTTAAAAATTGCCAGTTGAAACTCACATTTTGTGTTTTTTCATGTAGCTTTTGTTTTCTGTTGAATTTTTTTTAGCGATTCAACAAAGTTTATGAGCATGAGATACACCCTAAAAAATGAAGAAATCAAAAGGGGATCCAACGCTTTTACATGGCAGTGTAAATGTGATGTTAAAAATCTCTTTACACGTATTATCTCCTTTAACACGGGAAGAAACAATAGAACATGTTTTTACATTTTCTTTAATATATTAAAGAATACTGCATGAACCACGATGAATAATTCTGATACAATTAGGGGGCTGGAATAACAATGTTTCATGATTGAGAATTGCAATAAACTATTGTATTTTTCTCAAAATACAACTATATATATATATATAAAAGTATATTCAACACAGCATTCCACAATATAACATTATACCTTCGGTCAAGACTGGAGTGTAATGTTTTGGAAATGTTTTGCCAGAGGAGCTTAGCATAATTAAAGGCAACATGAATTGTACTCTCTTCCAGCAAATTGTCAAGGAGAATGCCAGATCATCAGTAAGTGAGTTGAAGCTTCAACATAACTGGGTCCTGCAGCAGGAAAATGAGCCCAAGCATAAGAATAAGTCCACCTCTGAATGACTTGATCTGGACTTATACTGTACGACTTTAGAGTCGTGGCTGTTTCATTTCAAACACAATGTTCAAATCAACCGTTTGTGGAAGCATATGATTAGTCTGCTTACACTGTCCTATCAGATCCTCGCACACTGCACTACAGCTCACTCTTGTACGACCCATCAGCTCCTGCAGCCGGCTGTCGCTATTGAAAATTGTTAAGAAAATTTTGTTAAAAAGATCTGACGCAGAAAAAAGTTTGTTTGCTAGCAACATGCTAACACAAAAACGACTTGTCTTGATTATTTTGCCCCTCTGTGAGCCGAAACCTCTTTTTAAGAGAAATGTGCCAGCGTATTGGCAACTCATATGTGTCTAGAACACTGTTGACAGTATGGCTGGTTTATTTAGCCGAGAGATTTGGAGATTTTAACTTGATAGCCAGCACCGTGCTGACAGCTGTGAACCTTTCTTATTCTTCCTTGCTGTTCAGTTGCTACCAGCCATAAACTGGACTTTCTACTTTTATGACTATTTATTATCCACGCGACACGCCCTGTCGCCATGGCAACTCAGACGCTCAGCCACTTCTCACAGGCGCAGTGAGAAAAGAAGGCGTTAGCATCAGCCAATCTGGTCGAGACCCTCAGACGTCAGACAGCCTGGCAGTCCTGAGGCTCATCAACCAGTGTGAATTTGGCTAAAATTGTACGGTGTATGCTCGGCTTAAAAGGTCCAGTGTGAAAAATTTAGGGTGGTATTTAGGATTATCTCTTTGAATAAATTGAATGCAATATTATATTATAACAATTTTTTTTCTTCTATTTTTTGCTTAGAGTTTTACTACTTGACATGACCTTCACCGGACCTATTAAGTTCTTAAACAATAAATAGAGATTTTCTTTTGCTTTCTTTCTTTCTTGCTTGCTTCTTTTTCTCCATCAGTGTCTTTCTTGGACAAAAGGCTGGGTAATAAGCATAACAAATGGCTCTGCTCACTGAGGACCAGCCAAACCATGTGGCTAACACCCCCGGAGCTTTCAGCGTTTTCCTGCCCTTGGATAACTCCTCCTCTCCCATTGCTTGAACACAACAAACAACACAAAACAAAAGCTCAACAATCTGTAAGCCAAACCTTCCTCTAATCCTCTTTTTATTTCTTCTTCACTCCGTCTTTCATGCTGCATATCATCAGCTGCGTACTAGTGCTGTAACGTGTGGGATTATTGATTACTAAAGATATGCCATCCTTGTTTGGGGTACAATTATCGGCTTGAGTTTTCCTGGACTTATAGTTTGACATAGTTTGCTCTTTTAATTATTTCATTATTATAAACTGAGCATCTGAACGTAAAAATTGTGATCTGAATATTGCGCTCTTATCAGCTTTTTTATATATTAAATCAATTGGTTGATTTTAAAAAATCATCAATTATAAAATATTAGATTTCATAATTTTCTTTTATACACGCTTTACGGTGGCTGACAGGGGCAAACGCACTGCAACCATCAATTTGACAACAAACGCACTACAAATATCAATTCAATGATATGGGAATACGGCAAATTAAGAAAAAAATCTTCCACAAGTTGACAACACACATTCGCGCAGCAAATAAAGAAACATATTCATCAATTTTACAACACAAGTACGCTTCAAAAGCCACAACACAACGTATTAAGAAAAACGATCTGCAAAAGCCACAAGACAGCAGAAGCTTTTACGAAGGACCCTCATAACTGATAGATCCCCGGACAAGTTTTTTTCATTGTTTCATTTAGTGATTAAAACAGATATAATGCAAGAAATTTCATAATATTTGCATTAGCCGTGGTACTTTCGCTTAACTTCCAGGTCATGCAGCCATGTGAATAAGATTAAACCTTTAATCAACAAGAACAACAAATAACGTTAATACTAACCCTAACACGCGCAGTAACCAAAGACAAAGAAAATAAGTGGTATTGTACTTGCTGAAAACTCTTAATCAGTCATTTTGAAAGCTTTTATTTGTGACAGTTTGACCGTTGTTCCACACGCTGCCATTGCGACAACTGCAGTCAGCTTGCACGGTGGTAGTTAAAATTTTTCATCAGCAAAATCCACCAAAAATCTGTTTTAATTGGAGCGATAGCACCGGTTAGTCGGAAGGCCAAATTTTTCTGCGGGTTACACATCGTTGGGTCTTTGAGCAAGACCCTGAAACGCCTGTTCTCCTTCACAGGGGCTGCCGACACCGGGATGGGTCAATTGCAGAGAACCGATTTCACAATGTCGTATTGTATGTATGTGCTGTGTATAACAAAGTGATAATGAAGCATTTTGACTTCATAATTCCAGATTCCATCTAAAAAATGTAGATATAATAATGCAGTCCTATATGAGTTTTTCCTCACACATGATGAACACTGATGGAAAAAATATTTACTCTGGATGACTTTGACTCGGCATCTTTAGGTGTGAGGATCAGTGTGCTGCTATATTTCTATACAAAATGAATCAGGAACATCATCCACACGCTTGATGAGCTGACAACATTGTTGTGAACTTTTTCTCTAATGAGGAACTGTAGGTGTGGACAGGAATCAATAACTCTTCTCGCTAATAGTTATGCATAAAGACACGACTGCACCTCGTCTGAATTAATAATGCATATATTAGCTGATAACATGAAACCTTGATGTATAACAATGGCAGTCAACTAATGATAAGTGGCTGCTTCATCAGTGTCTCCTGCATAAAGATGGAGCAAAGGCACCCTTGAATCAAACCGGTGGGTAGACACAAGGCGGTCATGCAAAACACAGAATATGCTTTATTTATGGTGGGGAATGTCAAACAGTCCCCTCTCTGAGATGAAGTCGAGGTTATATTGAGGGGCTGTGCTGAGGGCAATGGGGTGGACTCCTTGATGCTAAGTGTTTTTATGAAATGCTTTTGCAAGCAGTGGTTCTATGCAGAGAACTGAGCTGAAGGACAGGGAGCTGTTATGGAAAAAGACATTATACTGTAAAAACATTCCATGTTCTAACCTTGATATTTTGTGAACAATAAGTGACAGTGATTTTTTTTAGAGCATTCTAAGGCATCACATAAATAATAGCATTAATAGCACCAATTTTAATGAATCGTGTTAATGTGTCTTTGGCAAAGGCATTACTTTGAAGTGACACGATATAAATCGGTGAGGAGGTATAAACGGTTGTCCACCTATCGGAAGGTCGACCATTTGATCCTTGGACCCTTCAATCTTCATGTTGAAGTGTCCTTGAGCAAGGTACTTTGCCCCAATTTATTCCCAGGGGTTGCTCCATTGGTGAGTAATTGATTGTGTGAATGAATACCGCTCTTTTTGAGCAGGTCAAGTTACCTCATTTGTCACTAACATCCACAGTAGATCAAACAGATTACTCTGATCCAAATGCCAACAAGGTGCAGTGATGCAGTGACTTTTTTTTTTTATTGATGCTTTTATCTGCTTTTACTTTGTAGCAATTTGAGATTTGATCCAAATGTAAAGTGCATTATAAATTAAATGTATTATTATTATTATTATTATTATTATTATTATGTAGCTTAGCGCTGGTTGCCACCTGACAGAAAATGGAAGAAAAAAAAAAGACTATTGGCCAGAATTACTTAGAAAAACTAATAGAGTGGGCTTAATTCCATGTGTGGTTTTAGAAATTGCACGTTTGACTTGCTGTTTGCATTTGGGAGGCGGTACTATTTAAATCAGGATTTTTTTATGTGTTACCGGTTTCCGCCTTGGAGAGTTTGGATGTAGAGCAGAGTTACCGCATGCGCAAAATTAAATGTAATGCCATTGAACTAGAGGTGTTGGTGGAAGAGGCAAAAAACATTATTGTTGAGCTTCAGCAAAGAAATCTGAATGTTACTAGAAGAAATTATTATTATTATGATATGGGAGTATATCTGCGAGAAAGTCAATGCTGTAGGTATTAAACAAAAAGAACGACAGATGAAATGAAGAATAGATGGAAAGATATAAGGATATATGGTCATCAGCTGCCCTGCATTTTCTGTCTATGACAGAGACGTTTTTCTTTTAGGTTATATTTTTGTTTTAGCTAGAATATCCTACGAACAATGTAAATGTTCTGATTTTATCACAAATAAAAAATGTTTTCTTTTTTTCAGCATCCATCTATTCATTGATTCATTCAGATACCAAAATGTAATTAGCCAATCAATTTAGGCTTTTAAATGCTTTTTCATGGTAATATTGATAATTTCAATTGATTAATTTAAAGTATATAATTAATTAGATTATTTCTTTAATCATCTGACTACCCCAAAGTTCTGTGCACAAAGCTCTACCAGTCCTATAACTTTACATTCACTTGTCCTGAACCGGTGCAAACAGAGACAAGACAATTGGTTTCAATTTGCATATTCTTCCATTCAGGACAGCCAGTGACAATATCAAACAAATTTGTGTCTATATGCTGTTTGTTGTGTAACAGCATTTCTCAAGCATAAACTTCTGTGAATAGTCAGCTAAACCAGGAGGCTCCTTCCATGACAAACAGAACCACACTACAGTTTCAACATCACAGCAAAAATAAAGATAGTGTTAATCTAACAGGCTTGGGGAGTAATGGAATACATGTAACGGTGTTACCTAATTAATATTTAAAAAAAAGGTACCTATTCCGTTACAGTTACAGAAAAAAAACATGTAATCAGATTGTAGTTGCATTCAGTAAAACTGGGGATTAATAGCAGGATTAAAAATTAAAATGGAGAATAATATACTATGATGCATCATACACATTTGCAGTGCACACGATTTACAACATCTAACGATACAACAGGGGCTACAACATCGCTCACATCAGCAAATGTTTTGATACAGTCGACTCACCAGTTCAATGTCAACATGGCCTCTGGGGAAAAAAGTGCCTTCAATGGGTGGAAATTTCGCCAATATTTTGTGTTTCAAGCAGGAAAGGAGAATAACATCACAGTGCAAGAAAAGCCTTCCAGTGGTAAAAGTTCTGTCATTTCCAAGAACTCCACATCCAGTTTAAAGAAAGATTTACAGGTAAGAACAAGCGCTAAGGCTAGCTACACAGACATCCAGTAAGCTAAAGTTAATGTTAGCTCGCCAGCTAACCTGTAAATCCTACTAATACTGATGCTGCTACTACTTCTACTACTACTATTACATGAAAAAAATATGGGAACTAAAAGTTACTAGGTGGTAACGATGGGTGTCTCACCACAAAAAATCGTCCTTCAAAACCTGATTGTTTATATAGTTAACGTCCACCGCTGTTTCTGTCCACCTCAAACACTCATAACGTGCAAACACACACAACTTTATGTCAGCGATACTAGTAAACGTAACTCTCTGTGAAACTTTTTTGTTATCATCATTATTATTGTTATTCTTAATGTTAAACCTGTAGCCTAATTCTTGAATACAGCTGAGTAGTTAACAGTGAATGTGTTAATGAATATACTGAAAGTATTTGAATTTGTGATTGATGATGTTCAGTCTTTCTCCGTGGTTGAGCATCCTTCTTTCCAAAAGCTCATAGAGGGAATCAGGGGTGGCAGAAGATGGACAGCTGATTTGTGAAAGAATGC
>VRLP01008997.1:0-14462 GCA_009660295.1 Lophius piscatorius
TGTGTGTGTGTGTGTGTGTGTGTGTGTGTGTGTGTGTGTGTGTGTGTGTGTGTGTGTGTGTGTGTGTGTGTGTGTGTGTGTGTGTGTGTGTGTGTGTGTGTATGCTCTTTGTGGGCGGATGCATTGAAATCGTTCCTTCTGACACCACAGACTGGTGATGGCGTGAACGATGCCCCCGCCCTGAAGAAGGCTGAGATTGGCATCGCCATGGGCTCTGGCACTGCCGTTGCCAAGTCTGCCTCTGAGATGGTCCTGGCCGACGACAACTTCTCCTCCATTGTGGCTGCCGTTGAGGAGGGCAGAGCCATCTACAACAACATGAAGCAGTTCATCCGCTACCTGATCTCCTCCAACGTCGGTGAGGTCGTCTGGTGAGTGTTCTCGCGCGCACGCCGCTCGGCCATTTTCCCTCCGCCTCCGTGGGTTATCCCCGTCGTTCATCTGCTTCTATGGTTCCCTTCCTCAGTATCTTCCTGACCGCTGCTCTGGGTCTTCCCGAGGCTCTGATCCCCGTCCAGCTGCTGTGGGTCAACCTGGTGACTGACGGTCTGCCCGCCACCGCTCTGGGATTCAACCCCCCTGATCTGGACATCATGGGCAAGCCCCCTCGTTCCCCCAAGGAGCCCCTGATCTCCGGCTGGTTGTTCTTCAGATACATGGCTATTGGCGGTACGTAGGACCGGATTGGTCCGTTTGTGTTTGGGTTTAAATGCAGGCAGAAAAAAAAACGACGTTTGTGTTTCCTAACAGGATACGTCGGCTGGGCAACTGTTGCTGGCGCCGCCTGGTGGTTCATGTACGATCCTACCGGTCCCGGTGTCACCTACTACCAGCTGGTACGTAAATGTTTCCCTTCCATGCCAATTGTCAGAAGCTCTCCCTGGGAGACAGCAGAACCCACCTCCTCTCTCCTCCACAGTCCCACTTCATGCAGTGCCACGATGACAACGAGGACTTTGTCGGCCTGGACTGTGAGATCTTTGAGGCCTGTCATCCCATGACCATGGCCCTGTCTGTGCTGGTCACCATCGAGATGTGCAACGCCCTCAACAGGTAACACTTCACATGTGTTGAACAGGGAAAACAAATATTATAAAACCTAAACTGGAAAAGGGATTTAGGTTTAGCAGAACTTCCTGACACACCTAGTGCCCGCCTCTAAATCCACCGACAACTCCAACAAACGTTCTGAGTATCTCTCAGATACTCTGTGGCCGCTTGTCTCCTATGCCTTCCACTTCAGTGTCTCTGTTAGGCCCACTGAACCCCCAACTCCTGCCCCAAAGGATCAAAGCAAGCTGTAGCCACATTATGACATCACTTCTCCAAACGGAGTATTATTTGATTTGATTTGATTTGATTCTAAATAATGTGAAACATGTAAAGTGAATCACCTTTAGTATCCGCCAAAATATACCTGTGGGGAAAATCCTGCTCACAAGCAAACAAACAAACAGACAGACAAACAAACAAACAGACAAACAGACAAACAGACAAACAAACAAACAAACAAACAAACAAACAAACAGACAAACAAACAAACAAACAAACACCAGACATTTCTTCTCATCCTTTTTTCTCTGATCTTTCTCCAGCTTGTCTGAGAACCAGTCTCTGGTGCGTATGCCTCCATGGAGCAACTTCTGGCTGCTTTCCGCCATGACCCTCTCCATGTCCCTTCACTTCATGATCATCTATGTCGACCCTCTTCCCGTAAGTCACGCGGCGGCGCCTCCTACAGTTTCCTCCGAATGACCGTCGTGAACCTCAACCTTCTGAGGATCACACTTAGAGTCTTTGTCGTCTCTGATTCCTCCTCTCCACTTCCCCTCCAGATGGTCTTCAAGTTGACCCACCTGAGCGTTGAACAGTGGATGGTAGTCCTGAAGCTTTCCTTCCCCGTCATCCTCATTGATGAGGTGCTGAAGTTCTTCGCCCGCAACTACGTTGAGAGTAAGTATCTTTTTGCGTTATCTCAATCTAACATGTTTAAAAAACTAAAGACGTGCCTGATCCAAGTCATAACCATATATTATTATTAACACAGACATTCTTATTATCCATGTTTAACACCTATAATCCTTCTTTATCCCGTACGGTCACTTCCTGTTATCACGTCATCTCTTTACTGATCACAAATCTGACTAATGTCTCCCTTCATGCTCCTGATTCTCCTCCCGCCTTCCTCTTCTCTCCATCATCCTTAACTCATTTAACCTTCTTGTCCATTTCCAGAGTAAATGGGTCAACCAGCACCATTAGCCTGTAACTAAAGCAAGGTACTATAAAAACACCATCTGTGTGGTTAGAAGTTGTGTGTTTGTCGGCGTTTCTACACTTCTGTGGCGTTTGTGCTGCTCTACATGTATATTTGTACTCGCTGTTGTCTCTGCTGGTCAGCTGGAACTCTGGATTCTCCCGACTCAAACCCACATTTGATAAAAATTGTATCTTGAATTTAACACAAATGAGGAGTTGGCCTGTTGAGCGGCGAACGTGGAGAACTGTCAGAGCTGCTTCCTGCGTCCTCCTGTGAACCCTGTGTTTATTTCTGATGTCATGTCGCTTCAAGAGATGTTTCAAAAAATCTCCTCTGAGTTGTTTCTGTCAGCGACGCGGCGTGTTTGTGTCTGCAGTAGAAGATTTGTGAACGCCGCTTCATCTTTAACAGTTTTCCCTCCACATTTATAAACACGCCCGAAACACTGAATACAAAAGATTTATTTTATAGATTAAAAGATTTATCTCCTGTCCTGTGAGGCAAGGTACCGAAATAATATAACAAAATGTTATAACGCAGTTATAAGCAAGATACGGAAATAATATAATATGTTATAACGCAGTTATAAGCAACATACGGATTATAATACAAGAATATGTTATGACGCAGTTATAAGCAACATACGGATTATAATACAAGAATATGTTATGACGCAGTTATAAGCAACATACGGATTATAATATTACAATATGTTATAACGCAGTTATAAGCAAGATACGGAAATAATATAACAAAATGTTATAACGCAGTTATAAGCAAGATACGGAAATAATATAACAAAATGTTATAACGCAGTTATAAGCAAGATACGGAAATAATATAATATGTTATAACGCAGTTATAAGCAAGATACTGGATATAGTATAACAATATGTTATAACGCAGTTATAAGCAAGATACGGAAATAATATAATATGTTATAACGCAGTTAAAAGCAAGATACGGAAATAATATAAAATGTTATAACACAGTTATAGGCAAAAAATAATTTCCTTTCAAGAAACTCCTCCCTCTCAAAAATAAAACCCAACACACCTGGAGCTTCACCTTTGAAATGTTCTAAAGTCACATGACTCAGAGACCTGCAGTCTGTCGCTCCTGTAAACATTATAATACAGACTTTCTCCTCAATCAACCACAAGTGATTCACCCCAGGGATAAAATAAATCCTATTCTAACTCTGCAGCTGATAGTTTGCTTAAAGTTCATAGGTAGAGGTTGTTTATAGATGAAAAGAAGTTTAGCAGCCGCTTTAACGATCATGTTTGTCTGTTTAACTTAACTTTAAAAAAAGGTCCTTGTGTCTGTTTCCATGTCTGACTGATGTGTTTCTGTTCTGCAGGTAAAGAAGCTAGATAGAGATGTAGAAGAAGAAGATCTTAAGGGTTTCGGAGAAAGAGGCGGAGAAGAGAGAGAGGGAGAACCAGAACCCGAAGACCATAGTGAGCCCACCAATAGAAGAGAGAGGAGAAAACACAGGAAATGTTTCAAAAAAAACAATAAAACAGAAAAAAATCTACACAAAGATAGCATATATATATGAGGAGGAAGGAGATTGAAATCAAAGGAAGGGGAAACATCCTCGCCCATTAAAATATTTAAGATTTTATTCTAAAAAAATAAAATAAAGTATGTATTAAAAGTGACTTTTTGTTAAACTTGGATATTCTCAGCTGTTGTGTTTTTGTGTCATCCGTCCGTTTTCATACGACTGATTTTCCAGCTCATTAATATATATATTTATTCTAGTCTTTGTTCCTCGTGGCTCATGCGGACTCGCTGATCCGGCTGGGTTCTGTCCAGCCTGGTCTCGGGTTGCAAAATGACTTCATAGGGGTAGAAAAAAACCCACATGCCTCCAGCTGCCCTCGCTCTCCATGGGCTGAAGGCGGCGGGCAGATTGTGTGGGAGGCCTCATGACATCTCACCCAGTCACAACACTTTTGGTCTTATATAATGTTTACGTGATAAGCTGCAATAAAGTGATGATTACAACTTTGCCTACTTGTTTTATGGAGCACATTTTAATGGTGTTGCTGCAAACATACATATTTGTGTTTACAAAGTTTGAGGTGGTGCGTCAAACAAAAATCCCATTTTAGTGTTTTATTTCGGTTTTCTTTTATTTTTTTTTCTCTTTTCGACGAAGTGATTCACACGCAGTCCTCTCGGGTTTGTCCCACCGGGTCACTCAGATGTTGCTCCTGAATGGAATGTTGACCAACTTCATTTGTTGTTCATAATTTTCTTCAAACTTCTTTAATTGCTCATCGGTAAAATGGTTTCTCCAGTCACCTACTTCACCTGTGATGAGAGAAGGAAAAAGGGAATGCAGTGGTGAATATACGGATCAATATCTATCAATAATATCTCTATGTTCAGATCAGCAAATAACTGAGAAGGTCCTCAATCGCTTTTCTAGATGCAATTTCTAATGAGCTCCATACTGATTCATCCGCCAATGATTTTCACAACGTTTGTATCAAATCTTAACCAAATGACCAACTATCTGTGTTTCTTCAAGGGTCTTTATTTGGCGGAAACGTAGTCCTAAAATCCAAGAAAGTCAGCCAGACGTTGACATGGAGATAATCTGCCACCTTCACATTTGAAAAAGCTGCATGCAGCCAATTTAAGACGTTTTCTCAACATTTTATTTTTGGAAAAGGAAGCAAATATCAAAAATAACCAGTCGCCTGTTTGTCAGTTAAAGAAGGAATATATCTGCAAGGAGTTTCTGCCATATTGACTTAATTATCATAAAAGGTAATACCTATGTTAACCTCCAGGAGGCACTAGTGTAATTCACCATTTAAAGCATAGGGGACCAAATAATGACGTCATAAATGACGTAATACAAAAACATAACAGTGAGTCCTCGCTTTCTCAGGCTTTATTATTATTAATTAAATGTAGTCGTTACAGCAGCTCCAACATAAAACCATTCTAAAAGTGATTAAAAATGAAGACATGCTGTAGACTATCTTATACACGTGTGTAGATAATTATAGAAACATAGATAGATAAACATATATATATATATATATATATATATATATATATATATATATATATATAAATTAAGAAATAAGAAAATGAAGAAGAAAGAAAAATACAAGTATATACATTAACATAAAGGAATAAAGTGCATTCAAATATGAAGAAAAGGGAAAAACTATGTGAAATAGTAAGAGTTCTAGACTCAGAGGGTTTGGATGCACCTTTTCTCATGAAGGGAGAGATGGAATGATCGAAGACCGGCGACGGGACACAGGTGTAGTTGGTCATCGGATTGGCCTTCATGTTCTTAAAGGATGTCAGCTTCACGATTTTGGTGATGACCTCATCGGAGACGGATAAGTCCAGGTGCCTCATGATGCGCTCCACCTCGCGCCGAGTGTCCTGTAGGAGCAAACATGATGGGAAGGGTTTGAACAGCATCAAACAGTATTATGGGATGTAAATGTTTGAAGACGATAGATGAGTCCCCATCACCTCCTTCAAGTCCTCATAGAAGAGGTAGAGGATGTTCTTCTTCTCTCTCTCCACCCAGTAGCCTTTCACATGGTCGTACCAGGAGCCCCACCCCACTGCAGAACCAAACATTCTATGATTAAGTAGAATATTTATGTTAATGAGCGCAGACTGACCACACAGTCTGACTCGCAGTGACTTTTGTTGGTTCGATTGTGTCTGATTAAGCTATGGATTTATTTAGATTCATAATTATTTACTTATTTACTCAAACGTATCGCTTAGAAGCAGAGGTGGGAAAAAATGAAATGCAAATACTCCATTTCTCTGCTTTACTTGAGTATTTGTTTTTCTGTCGACATATTATTACATTTAAACACACACAAATCTACTTTTTCCTCTTTACATATTCAAAACAGCCTTCTTACTTGTGTGAATATTTAAGGAAGCGTCATCGCCGTGGATCCCTCGTGTCAACACAACAACCAAAAAAAACTGTTTAATGGATCATTTTCAAACTTTATACCCACATAAACCTCAATGTGAGGAAGAACTGGAGTGATTTGGCGAAAGGTCAGTTGAATGTTTCTGCACCCAGGTGGAGCATTATCTCCAAATTCAGAGTTTTAAGACAAAAATTTCTCATCCGTTCCTCCGATTTAGTCCAACTTTGGTGCAAAAGAACCGGGAAGTTGGAATTAGATGTAAAGAAATAAAGTTTGAATGTCAGTAGATTTTACAACCTTTTCTGTGTCTTAATGTACAAGAGTAACTTAATAAGTTCTGTCGAGACACCTATGGGATGCCATCAGTCCCATTTCCTCCACCACATACCCTGTGTGGTGCTGGGGGGGCTGGAGCCTGTCCCAGCTGACAGAAACAAACAACCACTCACAGTCGCACTCACAACTATCTTCATCATGTTTCTGGATTATCATCGGGTTCCACGCAAACATGGGGCATGATGGGAGAGAGACCCCGGGTCCTCCTGGGGAGGTGTAGTTCTCTTCCTCCAACTACACCTCAGACCTCTCAGGACTTCAAAGGTATTCTCCACTAATGTTAATAAGTTGAGGTGATGATCCGTCATTCCTGCTGAACGCCGCCTCTCAGAGTTATTGATCACAAGTACCTTTAAATAAACCCGAATGAAGTCACGAACTATCTCTTCCTGGTAAACCTGACTTACGATTTGTTTATGTGTTTGAGACTTTGTTAATAAGATACTTTTGGTAGAAGAGTGTGAGGAGTTATCTGTGACAGAAGAAGAGCAGCAGGAGTGAAGGGAAAGGTTTCCAAGATGGAGGTGAGAGCAGTTCTGCTGGTTGGTTTAGAGACGGTGGTTCTGAGCAGAAGACAGGAGGCAGAGATGAAGATGTTCAGATGTTCTCTGGGAGTGAGGAGGAAGGACAGGATTAGAAAGGAGACATCAGAGGGACAGTCCAGGTGAGACGTCCTGGAGACAAAGTCAGAGAGGACAGACTGAGATGGTTCTGACCCGTGAAGAAGAGGAGGGATAGTGGATCTACTGGTAGAAGGATGCTGGAGATGGAGCTGCAGGCAGGAGAAGAAGGGGAGGAGCAAAGAGGAGGTTTGTGGAGGTGGTGAGAGAGGACATGCAGTTGGTTGGTGAGACAGGGGAAGATGGGAACCCTTAAAGGGAACAGCCGCGAGAAGAAGATTTAATTCCAAATGCTGGAGTGAGAAAGAAGAATCACAAAGAGTCACATGAACTAAAATAAATAATGTCCTCATGAACAAACAGCATCTTTGTTCAGGTGTTGAGATGAGAGAAGAGAAAGAGAGCCGGTTGATTTATGCAAATAGAAACATTCATCCTGCCTCATAACTCTCTTCTGCCTGAAGGAAGATGTTGATGCATTATAAATTAAATGTATTATTATCATTATTATCCTTTCTACTGAAGGAATGATCCGCTCCTGAACAACAAAAGTCATTTAAAAAGCTTTTCTTTTTTACTTTTTGACACCACAGACATGAAGGAGAATAATCATCACCGTCACATTCCTGACATTCCTGACATTCTGCAGCTCTGCAGGGGGGCTGTAAATCTCATCATGGCCGCCGAGGAAGAGGAAGGCTTTCATTTCTGTCTTCATAGAACAACGGCTCCCAATCGTTTCTGCCGCAGAGACTCCAGCTGATAAGGACTGAAATGAAATGATTGGATCTACTCACAGTTTCCTCGCATGAACTTGTCGATGTAGCCCTCCCAGGGTCCCGGCTCAGGCTGGGTCAGGTTCATAGAGTCAAAGTAGTAGTAGCTCACCATGTTGTCTTTGGCGTTTCGTGCCACGTAGATCGTCTTCACGCGGATGGGACATGAAAAAAAGGAATTTGTAACATTGATACAGAGATTAACCCGTTTTTAAATAAACCATTTTTATTTCTTTGGGACATTTACTGAATGAATATATTAAAGACTCTCAATGTACCGTAAAAAGACAAATCCTGTTTTTAAAGAGTAAAAGAAAAACCCACTTCAAAAATGATTTTGTGTAGAAATTTAGTATTTCATGTAAAATAGTCAGTTTTGAGAGGATGAGTTCAACCTTTGACCTTTATTATATATATTTTTTTGGTTATATCAAGTTGCATAATTCTGTTTGTACGCCCTCAAAATGTTTTAATGTGCTAAAAAAAAATCCTAAATCTGGAATAAGACTTTCTCAGTAGTCAGAGTTACTGGCCCCTTTGGCCCGGGGTGTCCCCCAAGGCTCCGTCCTTGGCCCCTTACTCTTTAGCATTTACCTGCTGCCACTGGTTCAGACTATAAACACGTTCAGTGAAGAGAAGAAGGAACCTTGTTCACCTGGAAACGTTTCTACCTGCTTTATATAACCAAACCTTGGATTTCATCGTTCAAAGCGTTTGACCGTAGGTTTGGATCTCACCTGAATCTGCCATCTTACCTTACACTTGTTCTCCCAGAACGCAGGTGGCACCAACTGAAAAGGTAGATGGGTTTTTATAAGTCTGGGGGGCTTCATAGTCCGCAGCAGATCAAGACCTGAAACATATGTTCATGCAGAGACCTGAAACTTGCTTTTCTACCATTTCAGATGACATTTGATTCTTATGTAAGTCCTTCTCTGCAGCCCCCCGTGGAGAGGTCAGTAGACGGGGGTCCGGTGTTTGTGTAGTGTAATGTCAACAGTCCAATAGAGGAGGAAGGCACATGTTGTCCATCATCAGTGTGAGGAGAGGAGAAAGTAGGTCCAAAGATTAACAACACTTAAACACAAAGACGCGGGAAACCTCGCTGTCGATGTTTCTGCTGCCTCGGGGCTTTTTAAGGTTCTGTGGGGGCAAATAGATCAAACGTCGTCCGCCATTATTAAATCAACTTCACGCGGCTTTGACATCGACTCAAGCGGCAACTTTGACGGATAAAGTTGACCAAAGTTGAAGCCCAGACAATATTAGTTCCATCATCTCTGCCTGCTGGGTAATTCATATTTGAATGAGTCTCGATACTTTTTCTAAAAAAGGTAGATGAACCCTTTAATGGGAAAAAGTATTTCTGTGCGTATTTAATTTCTTAGCTACATCTATTGATTTAATATCTTAGACACTCTCAATGTCCCGTTAGAAAACAAACTCCTTTGGTCAAGCGTGTTTTTAAACTGTAAGAAGAAGAAAATGCAACTTCAAAAATGATTTAGTGAAAATCGGTTGTATTTTATGGTAAAATATGAATTTTTATTATATGAGCCTGACCTTTGACCCTTATTAGACTTCTGAATATGAATAGTGGGTTCTTACGGCGAAACCGTCGGACCTAGAGCGTCTATTTGGACATAATTGATCTAAAACCAGAGGGTCATTCAACTTTAGGTGCAGCTCAACCTTCATATTTGAGTTTAGTTCAAACTCTTATTGTTGACCTCAGTGGAACATGTGCACGCATAAAGACCTCAATACCACCACACCTGAGGGAATGGGCGGCGGGGAGTTGATCTCTAGGAAGGGGCTGCGGATCGGGGTGGGGGCTCGTTTACAGGCCTCGTCGTCTCCGTTGTGAAGAAGCAGGTCAATGATCTCCTGGGTCCATGTGGTCCCTGAGGTCCAAGAAACACAAATCAACACTGAGTAGGAGAACTTCTTTGTCTGAATCTCACATCAGTATAATCCACAAATGTACACCAACGCTGTCATTCTAAATTAAATGTAGTATTATTATTATATCAAAAAGGACTTTTCTGTGAAAACTTATGTTTAAATCTGTCAGAATAATATGTCAAAATTGACAATGACGACGCAGAGGAGGCAACTTCTTCTACAGTTCTTCTTTATGGCCTTGTGAAACTGGAAAACAGAGATTGGGTACTGTAAACTTACTGGCCCATTAAAGTCGGACCCCCCTTCTGCTTTCCATTTTATTTAAAAAGCACCAGTTCACAACAAATGTTATCTTAAGGCGCTTTGAAAAAGAGCAGGTGTAGACCGCCCTCTTTAGTCATTATTCTACAGGCCCCCCACCCCAAATTCCTCCTCGAGCAGAGGGTGGAGACAGAGGAGAGAAGAGACTACCGTTTAACAGGCAGAAACCTTGAGCAGATCCACAGCCTGCTGCCATGTCCAGTTTGGTTAAGAGAGAGGTTGAGAGAGAAAGAGAGAGAGAGAGAGAGAGAGAGAGAGACACAGAGGGAGGGGAAGATAGACTTTTAACACTTTCTATTTTAATGAATGTTGAACTTAAAAAGTACCACGAGTGACAGATAGAGAGAGAGAGTGTGGGGCGAGAGAGAGTGGGACGACAAGGATCTGCGTGAGAGAGGGGGAGCCAAAAATGACTTTTTCAACTTTTGAGCAAAGGGCGATAGAGAGTGTGAGAGAGTGCCAAGGAGAGAGAGAGTGAGAGAAAGAGGTGGGGAAGTGGGGTTTCGTAAGATCAGTTGCAGGGGAGAGAGGGTCCGGGAATAGTGCAAGTGGGAGAGAGTCAGATCAGCACAGCTGTTGTGTCTTCCACTGATTGCCGGACCTCAGACGCCTCGGAGACGTCGACTGAAACGCTGAGACAGAATCTCAGAAATGAAAATCTCCAATTCTGTGCGGTATTTGATTTCTTGTACGAAACAAAGTGAAGAATTCTGGAGTTTGATGGGAGCTGATGGGTGGGAGCGTTTGCTTTTAGTGCACTCGTGCAAAGTGCATCACAACAACAACAGTGTATGACAACATTTAGTAAACATCCTCCACTCCAGAATTCTACACCTGCATGCCCAAACCTTCCTTTATCAAACTTCTCGGAGTAGAAAACTAACAGGCGTAACTTCCTTGGTGGAGGTAATAAAATGGATTTGCTCAATGGCACCAGTCCAATTTCACGTTTCATGACTCCACCGTTGAGACCAAATACCACATTATGCGACTATAAAGAAAAAGAAAAGTAGTCTCATCATAGTTTGGATACAACCTAATGCTGTAATTTGGAGGCACATTGTTATCATTATTGTTCTGAGAGTTATTCAAGAAAAACAATAATTCACTAATGGTGGTAAAGTTCAGTGACTGTTTTACAAAGTTTTACGTCAATCTGAATCAGGACAGCAGTTTGTTCAGATCAGGGCCGGCCGGGGGGGTGGTCGTTTTTTGATGTGACCCCCAGGGAAAGCACGACAACAAGTCAAACAACATGTCAAAACCTCCCAAACTGTCTGGTGCCCGGGGGAGGAAAAAAAGAAAAGAAGAAGAGGAAAAAGGAGACAAAGACGGAGGTAACGTTACAGTAAAGATGACGTCATGACGGGAAGTGTGTAAATATTACATATATTCAGCAGGTGTTGTAATCTAAAATTTGTTTACATTTTTATTGACATCTGGTTAGCTCGCGTTTTCTTAGCTTGTAATAGTCGATCAAAATGCTTTTCTCTTCCAGCCCTTTATATATTACAGTTGTAAGTTACAGTTCCTATTGTCTAAAGTGTGTTTATCGTGTTAAACTTTACATCAGTGTTAAAGTGCATAACTTATATCGATATTATACTGCAGTTTACCGCTTCTCTGCATTCCGTTATGAATTATTCATTCAAGTAAGTATTAATTAAATGTATTATTATTATTATTATAAGTCCCTCTTCTGTCTGTTTCTCCGGGTTTTACTCATTTGAATTATGTGGCGTTTTCCAGAGGAAGACCTTGGATGAAATGATGAGAGGGAAACATCTGTACCTGCTTTGGGGTAGGTGGCGATGAGGATGTCCGAGGGGTCGGGACAAAAAGCCCAGATGGAGTCCCAGATCTCAGTGATGTAGCTCATCAGAGGAACTCCTTCCACAGGGATGAGTGGGAAGCGAGTAATGGAGGCACTGGCCTTCTGAATGGCCTTGGTGTAGGAAAACTCCTCTTCCTCCGACATGACTGATCCTGTCCAAATCTGACTTGAAGTGATGAAGAAGCAGAGGCAAGAAGTCTGTCTGTATAATGGATCAGCTGAAGCCGGTGCGGTGGTTCTCCCTGAAGTCCGGCCCCCTGCAGCTCCTCTATCAGCTGATCTTTCTCGGTCCTTCACAACTGAGTTGATATTAAAATGTCAAATAACGAGAAGTTCCAGCAGACAAACAGCGGACTCACGCTGTCATCCTCTCCTCCTGTGGATTTGGAGCTCCTTTCGTCCACTGCAACATCTGGATCCAAACACAATCCCCCCAGAAGCTCCCAGCTCCAGCCTGAGTCCAGACGGTTTTTTTGCCCTCCCTCTATCTTTATAACTTGGCTGAGTGCCTGTACCAGCTTCTTGCCTAGGACCACTGGAACTTGAGGCAGCAGAGAGACTCTAAAGTGCCCTTATGTAATCTTCTCAGTTATGTATTAATGCCACTTTTGCTCACCATTCTGTTTTTACTGTTTTCTCTGTTATTTGAGGAGGGGACAAGGGAGAGTCTCCAAAGTTCTGCACACACCGCAGAGAGAGTAGAGAATAATTCACATTAACGCTACAGTATTTATTTCACTCACGGTGGGTTTTGGGATACCAGACACAGAAGCGTTGTTTGAGGCGCGGTTATGTGGCGTTTTTTTGAGTGAAAATAGAAACTTACTTTTTTGTCCGGGGCTTCACATTTGTAGATGCTCTCTAGCTGAAGCACCTTTGGACCTGCCCAGAAAGAAAGTCAAAGATTGCTCGATAAAGGTCTGCTATTTTCACGTGAGCCTTCAGGAATGTAAAAACAAGAAATGTGTGAACATGCAACTGGAAATGATTGAATTTGTGCTCAGTGTGCGGAAAGGTCCGCTGGACCAGAAGCAGCCGTTTAGAACTCACATTCCAGGATTTCCACACTCCTTCCAAAGATAGAAACAATATTTACCTAGGGAATAAGATGAGCCGGACGGTTGCCTGGGAAATGCAGCGTCGTAATTCCTCGAAAGAGCAGGAGAGCATTAGAATAAATGTTTCATGCAGGACGTGAACTTTGAGTGAAGAAAAGCAGAATGTGAAGATCTTAGATATGAGGCTTCACACATGTGGAGGAAGGTTTTCATGTGGTCGTAGCAGACGGAGGATCGTTTGTGTGGAGAATGTGAGATATCGAGTGTGGGGACAACGGCAGATAGTCTTCATCACTCAACTCATTTTCAATTCACAGAACAGACGAATAAGATAAGATAAAATAAACCTTTATTAGTCCCACAATGGGGAAATTGCAGCGTTAGATCAGCAAAGATTCAGAATGACTTAAGTATTACTGTTCCTCTAAACAGAGGTTGACTTTTCGTCTGCAGGTACTATGTCCATTAAAAGGTCGGGGAAATCAAAATCATCATCGCCGATCATTTGTGTTCACGCCATAACTCAAAAACTATTGCTTTGTTAATTTCCATTTTTCCTCCAATTTTATACCTTCACAGACCCTTGGTGCGAGGAAGAACTGGATTCATTCTGGGAAAAGACCGATGTATATTTCCCACCAGAGGGGGAGCTCTATCTCCAAAGGTTTTCGAGCCATAATTTCTCAAGCGTTGGTCGGATTTAGTCCAAATTTGGTGCTGATGCTTGGAGCCGAGGAGATCTATCATGTACGTGTCATATTTTACTCACTAACTGATCGGGAGATGAAAACTTTCCCTTTTTTCAGACGTAATTTCACAGTTTATTTACATGAAACGTAATATAATGTAGCATTAGTGTAATATTACATTACAGTAAAGACGCGGCCCGACCCAAGTTAAGCAGAATAAAAGGAAGGGATGGATGGATGGAGTTCAATCAGGGGACCTTCTTGTACAATGCAGGGGATTGGGGGCTTCTCGGGGATATAGTCTTGCTGTCGAGGCCGACAGCGGGGGCGCGGTTCTTTTTATGCTATGTCTATATCATTATCAGTAAATACCCCTATCATTATTATTATATTATTATTATTACTATCAGCCTGTAAAGAGTTACTTCAGAGTTTTAAAGCACAATCATTTGATTGACAGGTCTTTGTGTGGCTGAACAGACAGGATGTCACTCATATCGTATTGTTCTGTTTTGCATTTCTTTTATTGGGAACCAGGTTAAGTCAATAAAAAAAACCATTGAATCCAGCATGACCTTTGAACTCTTTGTTTTCTCTGGAATGCAGCTCCGCCAGAGTAAATACTGTAAAAGAGAATTTAAAGGAGATAGATCATTATAAATGTAGAAAACAAATAATAGAAGTTCTCACATTAAATGTGACTCATCAATAATCTCCAACAG
>VRLP01008998.1:0-14454 GCA_009660295.1 Lophius piscatorius
CCCCAACATCTGTGGACATCATCATCTGTGGACAGCACCATCTGACCCCAACATCTGTGGACAGCATCATCTGTCCCCAACATCTGTGGACAGCACCATCTGTCCCCAACATCTGTGGACATCATCATCTGTGGACAGCACCATCTGACCCCATCATCTGTGGACAGCACCATCTGTCCCCAACATCTGTGGGCATCAACATCTGTGGACAGCACCATCTCCCCCCAACATCTGTGGACAGCACCATCTGACCCCAACATCTGTGGGCATCAACATCTGTGGACAGCACCATCTGCCACCCAACATCTGTGGACAGCACCATCTGTCCCCAACATCTGTGGACAGCACCATCTGTCCCCAACATCTGTGGACAGCACCATCTGTCCCCAACATCTGTGGGCATCAACATCTGCCCCCCAACATCAGTGGACCTCATCATCTGTCCCCAAGAGCTGAAGAAGATCATGTTCTCTGTACACCTGAACCAGATAAGCTGCCCCTGAAGCCTGGACCAATTAAGGTGTCCCAAACTTCCGCTGATGTCTGGACCTGTTCCGGTTCTCTTACTGTATTTTGTATAATTTTTTCACCATGTGACTTTGTTTTTATTTCTAAGCAGACAAAATGAAGTTCTGTGTTGTTTCCGATGTGGATCAGTGATGAAGAACTTAGGACCTCAGTGATCATGTGATAAAGATGTCAAGAACGGGCGTCCGAGGTCCGTCTGACCTCCTCGCTCTCCTCTGGCTTCACATGTAATGACGTCTCTGTGGAACCGTTAACAGCTTCTCAGTCTGAGTTGAACTCTGTACAGGAAACGCTCGACTCTGAAGCTACTGGTGTGTGTCTGTAAATAAAACCGTTGTTCTGTTCAGTTTAATGAGCAGAACCGCTGTGTTTTAAACACGCCTGATCCGTTTCATCTAGACAGAGGGGTTTTCAGGGGGTTTTTCTACTCAGGGTTTTCTATAGAGGGGCCCCCATCGATCGCTAACGTAAGGAGGAGTGGCTAAAGCCGCGAGCCCTGATGTCCCTGAACAATGCTAACATGTAGCTGAACGAGGATTACAAAGATTTATTCCACCTTCGAAATGTCATACAGTTGGTTTAAGAAACGCACGGCGGGGAGGACAGAGGGTACATTAATGTCAGAACACATACACAATCCCCAACTACAATCCTTCAAAATAAGAGCACTTAAAATACACTAGTCGTTGGGATTTCTAACTTTAAAGAGAAAAAAATGGGTGTCGGCCAAGACAAATGCCACCGGTGAGATCATCTCATCTCTAGTTTTCTTCAATTATTCCACTTTTCAGTCAGAATCAGTAAATTTGTGAAAATTATCAACAATCTTCGGTTTTGTTTTGGGAAAAGTCACATGGTGAACGCAGGGAGACAAAACATCGACTGTTCATGTTTTTAATACCAGCAAGTTATTACATTAACAGTCCAAAGTCTAACGGTGAACAAAGTGGAATTCTTTGCACGTTAAAACAAACCTTAAAAAATAAAAACCATGGTCAGAGTTCATGAGGAATTCTCCTCGTGTGAATCAAAGCAGCACTTTTAATAAAAAGATTCAACAGGATGTTGAAGTCAAACACGTTGGATTTCTCCATCTTGTGAAGACAGGGATGTGACATCAGCGCCGATGGAACTGGTTCTGTTCCAGAATGAAGATTGTGAGGGTTCAGAGGTAGTTATGGCGAGGCAGCCGGGAGGATTTACATGAACCCAACCGGTAGATTTAAAACACAGCTAGCAACTGAATCCAAGTAGAAGCAAATGTCTTTGTCCTGAGTGCAAGGTCTTGAACTCCTTATCCCCAAGCAGAGGAAGAGATGGATTACCATGTGAGGGGGGGGGGTCGTCATGCTTCCATGCATACGTAACGCCTCACACCAGACGTAACACGGTGTCATCACGCCTCCACTGCTTGTGGAATGCCGGCATACTCAGGGGTTAAAGTGGGATTCGGCCCAAAACTTCAAAATTCAAACATTCAGTCACTCAAACTTCATTTCTGGAATGTTCTGAATGTGAGTCCACCTTTGTCGCCATTATATCACATTACCCACCTGACCTGTGACAATGCATGACAGCGTTAAGGGACTTGGGCTCATCTGTTCTGAGCAACGGTGGAGTGGGTGGAGAGGAGTGTGAGGAGTTATCTGTGACAGAAGAGCAGCAGCAGGAGTGAAGGGAAAGGTTTCAAAGATGGAGGTGAGAGCAGTTCTGCTGGAGGGTCTAGAGACGGTGGTTCTGACCAGAAGACAGGAGGCAGAGCTGAAGATGTTCTCTGGGAGTGAGGAGGTTTGACAGGATTAGAAAGGAGACATCAGAGGGACAGTCCAGGCTAGAAGTCCTGGAGACAAAGTCTCCATCTCAATCAGAGAGGACAGATTGAGATGGTTCTGACCCGTGAAGAGGGGGGATAGTGGATCTACTGGTAGAAGGATGCTGGAGATGAAGATACCAGACAGGAGAAGAAGGGGGAGGGCAAAGAGGAGGTTTCTGGATCTGGTGAGAGAGGACATGCAGTTGGTTGGGGGGGGCAGAGGACAGAAGAAGATGGAGACATGGAGGTTTTTTCCAGCCCACTTTGACCCCTGGACATGTCATCTCAGGCCCTTTTTTACAGATGTGGTGGTTGTTCTCTTCATTTGTTCTGTGGATAAGGGGCTCCAAGACACTCTGCTGTCTGTCCAGCCTGAGATCTTCTTCTGCATCTGAAATCTCCTGACTGGGGGTCACATGACCACAGTACACGGCCAGAAGGTCCCTCTCAGGTCTGGCCATGAACTCCAGCGGCTAAAATCCTTCATACGGACATTCTGACTTTGAAGGCGGAGTCTGGTGCACCTTTAGTTCACCCCGCTGTTCATTATAAATGCACTGGATGTAACGGGGGTCTGAGTTGGCAACTAGTAGCAGAGACGGAACAGACGTCTGTGGAAACACGAGATGGAAAAGCCGGGTGTGACCTTCGCCAACGTTCTATGTTTTCAGTCACGCCGTTTTAAGGTTTATACAGAGCGGCGAGGTGCAATAAGGACGCCAGTGGACCGCCTTAAACAGGCTGGGAAATAGAGGCTGGAGTGATGCTGCGGTTGTTGACGCATGAAGGGGCGACCTGGCGGCGGCTTGACCGTCTTGTGGGAGGCGGTTTGGAAAGAGGGTGAGACAACGAGGCAGCTGTGCGTCACGGCTTGATCAACCAGTCGCAGTGAGGATTGACTCTGTAAACCTCCAGCAGCACGCAGTCCGGATGGAGACGGCGCTCGGCTGAAAGGCAGACAGGCAGATAGACGGGTGGTAGGTGAGACACTAGAATGTGTTCACGGGATGTTTGTGTGGTTAAAGTCAGACTCACTGATGTTTCCTCCGACTTCATACAGGCGCTGAATCGGACTGCTGGAGGACACAAATACGGGTCAGAGATGGTTCGGGTTTCAGCCGTGGGACTAAAGAGAGACTCGGTATGTGGTACCTGTTGTCACACTGAAAACGGGCCGTCACGTCTCTGGCCCTCGTCTGTCCGTCCAGCTGTATCGCCATGGAGACCTTGGTGTGCAGGGGGGCGTGAACCCTGACCACACCTTCGCACAGCTCCGTGATCTGCACGCACACAGAGGAAGGACGACACAGTGATGACATCACAGATGATTTTCATCGCTCGCTTCTTTCACCGGGTTCTCCGGTGTATGGAACCGGTTTGCTTGTTTCTTATTTCAGGTGGTACTGTGGTCCTGGTCACTTCATTCCTTTTACCACCGGGTCTTTTGCATAACCTGGTTCTCAAGTCTTTTGTCTCGTCTGGATCACTGGCCTCTTTAAACACCTTGTTTTATGTTTACCTGTTTAACCTGGTTCTCTGATTCTCCACCACTCACCTGGTTTTGTGCTTTCTTGTCTGACCTTGTCTCAACCAGTTGTCTGGTCTTTAGCCCAACCCAGTTCTCACCTGGTTCTCTGGTCTCTTTTCCTACCTGGTCTCTTGTTCTGCTCAGTTCTGTGTTCTATTGTCTCACCTGGTTTCTGTCGTTCTTGTCGTTCTTCCTCCGTAGCAGCAGTCTTTTCGTTTTGGTTATGCCCGACTGTCTCGGATTGGATGCCTGATTCATGTGTCTCACCTGAGACAGCAGGAAGCTGGGCACCTACCAACAAAACAGGATGTGATGTCACAGACAGCTAAGATGTTGATAGATCCGAGGGAGGGAGGCGTGTGTCCATTGGCTTACGGTCCACAGCAGGTCCTGGTGTGTGATCATCAGTCGGACCAGGTGAGCTCCTGCCACCGCCTCCTCCATGTCCTCCTGTTGCTTAGCAACGGGGCGCTTGCCAGAATGGTGGGAGAAGAAGAGGTTGGGCGCCATTATCATTGACACGTTCCACAGAGTCATTCGGTTCTGGTCCTGATGAGAGACCACCTTACGCAGGAAGACCAGCAGGGCCTGTAACCATGACAATATGGAGGGACTTCTAGCAAAGGGTTAAACGGGACAATCCTGCAGACATTTATGTCCAAACCTTCGGGCAGAAATACCACACCATCAGAGACGTGTTGGACTTTAAAAATCAAAGGACCCTGGGAAATTATAATCTCTACATCCTCTGTCCAACCAGATGGACGGTGTGTTCAGGTACAGAGAAATCTACCTCAACAATTATGTAATTATTTCCCCCAAAAGTCGAGTATATTATAGAATCATCATCGCTGCCGCCGCAGATCCTTCATGTTGACGCGATAACTCAAAAAATATTTCATGGATCATATTCAAACTTAAGACCCCCCAAAGACACCAGTGTGAGGAAGAACTGGATTGGTTTTGGGAATCCATCCAGTTCACAATTCAGTTGTATATTTCCAACCTAGGGGTGAGTTTTATCTCAAAAGTTGTTGCGCTTTAATTTCCAAACCGTTGGTCCGATTTAGTCCAAATTCGGTGAATCGACTTTTACTCTATTAATTCATATTTTACTCACTAGGGGGAGCTTTCTTAATTTTTTATTTTTTTTTTTACAAGAAATACTGTGAACATCACCTTTAATTGAAGGAGATCCATCAGGGGTGTTTCTTGTACGTACAACGCAAGGGATTGGGGACTTTTCGGGGCTTATACTTCCCATCGGGGACGAGAGAATCGGCCTAGTCACAGAGATGTCGGGAGAAAAGCTAGCAGGACTTTGTCTGCCCTCAGTGGGCTGATCCTTCCTCACCTGTGGCTGCAGTACTGTGATTAAAGCTAAAGGTCGTCTGAAGGTCGGGTTGAGGCGTGGTGATCGAGTGAGTGTGTGTAAACCTACTCTGAGCGTTTCTCGGTTAGCTTCAGGTAGCAGCAGGGACAGCAGCTGCAGAGCCTGGACCTGGTGGACTACAGAGGAGATACCTGCACACACAAGAACAGAGGGATTCATTCAGGTGTTACATCAGTCACATGGCACCTCTGAGTGGCACCTCTCTCCGCTGGTCATGTTCAGGAGAGGCGTGTGTGTGAGTGTGAATGTTTCTATGAGTGTATCTCTGTGTGTGTGTATCTGTGTACCCTGCACAGAGCGGTATGTGGACAGGTGTGTGTGTGTGTGTGTGTGTATCTGTGTACCCTGCACAGAGCGGTATGTGGACAGGTGTGTGTATGTGTGTGTGTGTGTGTATATCTGTGTACCCTGCACAGAGCGGTATGTGGACAGGTGTGTGTGTGTTTATGTGTGTGTGTGTGTGTGTGTGTGTGTGTATCTGTGTACCCAGCACAGAGCGGTGTGTGTGTGTGTGTGTGTGTGTGTGTGTGTGTGTGTGTGTGTACCCAGCACAGAGCGGTATGTGGAAAGGTGTGTGTGTGTGTGTGTGTGTGTGTGTGTATCTGTGTACCCTGCACAGAGCGGTATGTGGACAGGTGTGTGTGTGTGTGTGTGTGTGTGTGTGTGTGTGTACCCAGCACAGAGCGGTATGTGGACAGGTGTGTGTGTGTGTGTGTGTGTGTGTATCTGTGTACCCTGCAGAGAGCGGTATGGGGACAGGTGTGTGTGTGTGTGTGTGTGTGTGTGTGTGTGTATCTGTGTACCCAGCACAGAGCGGTATGTGGACAGGTGTGTGTGCGTCAGCAGAGGCGTCGGCAGCTCTCGGATGAAGAGCTTCAGGAGACCGACAGCGTCCACCAGTCTGACAGCCGACCAGTCGAACCCTCCAGAACACCGGTCCAACTCTCTGCGCAGGAACTAAAACAGACAGACAGACAGACAGGCAGACAGACAGGTGATGACTCCTCTCATTTAACCGGTCCTGCTCATTAGTTATATTAAGTCAAACCTGAATCACATCCACTAAATAAACTTAAAATATTTCCACAGCTGTCAGGTGTGTCTGCCTCACCTTGGTGTCTCTGCACAGGTAAGAGCAGAAAGAATTCAGTAAGATCGTACCTGTTTCCATGTGTGATTAAACACAACAAATACCAATATTTATGTCTTTAGATCAAAGGCTCTGACATCATTATCTCACAGAACCAGCAGGAAACGCTCAGAAACCCTTTGAGAACCACTGACACACATTTGATAGAATACCACAAAGTTCATGTTCTTCTACACGGGTCTTTGTGTTACGGCACCAGGAGGACTCTCTATTTGGACCAGCTGGAGAGACAATGGACCCAAAATGGGACAAAAATGGGATTTGGGCTGCACAGTACCACCTATGTCCACTAGAGGGAGTGGGTATAGGTGTGTGCCTATGATAGTGTGTGATAGTGTGTGCTACATATACACACTATCTACAACACCAGGCTGTAGCGGCGCTGATCCACTCCTGTTTAGTTCAGTAAGAAGAGTGAAAGTGTCTCAGGAAGATTCTGGGTCTGCTGAGGACAGAACAAGGGGTTTCTGATAAACTGCTCCGGTTTGCAGGTGTTACCTTGAGTCTGGCAGCAGAACCTGGAACTCTGAGAATCCCTTCAGTCTGCAGGTCGCTCTCTAAAATACACAACAACTACACACACACACATACAGGTTAGTGCGCTCTATGAAACATGAATTAAAACGTTTCCCCCCCGAATACCATCAGAACAAAAGAGCTTCTGTTGTAATAAAATCGGACCGGGTTCTTCTCTCTCACGTCGTTCTCTGATAACGTCTAATAATAAATAAGAGCTGGACTTTCTGGCGGGTCAGAGTGTGTTTTTATAGTTCAGCTGTATCGCCACGGAGACCTTACAGCTCCATTTGATCCGAGGTCCGATCGGACTTCCTGTCAGACGGCAGCTGCAGCTGGTCTGAGGTCCGTCTGTGGTGTTCTGTTACAGCCGCTGATCTGATGTAAATGGAGCTTTAATACAGCTGCTAGCTTCTTGCTAACCTCACGCTGCACCGCAGGAATGCTCAGCTGTTAGCATGAAGCTAACCTGCAGGACGGTATCACTTAAAAGGTACTTTATTCTTCTCTTCAGCTTTTTCACGTATAACATATAGAGATTAATTGTTCCTGAAAGCACGCTTTCGGATGAGGTTACTTTACTCTTTAAACGAGTCACAATGAGACATTTTATACTTTTTATACTTTATAAAACCCCAACCCTTGTTAGATTTATATCTGTAGACCTAATAAAGAATAAAGAAACAGTTTAAAGTAGTCATTATTTTCAAATTTGTTCATGAAACCATATTCTCGTGGTTCCAATCAGCCATAACATTAAGACCTACCTCCGCCAAACATATGTTTTCCCTTTGCTTTTGTCGGCATGTCTGTCTGTGAAAAACTACAGGACGAATTTAGATGAAATTTTACCTAGAGGCAGGTTTTGGTATATTCTAGAGGTAATTAGATTTGGGTGATGTTAAGTTTTAGTTGCATTTAAAAGATCATGAAATAAAATAATAATCAATTTAGAGTGGTCACCTCACAATGTGGCTATAGCTGCCTTTGATCATTTGATTCATTTGATGTTCCTTTTGGGTTGGAGCGGGGGGCACAGACGAGCGGTTACAGGGTCTCTGAGAGATACTCAGAGAGTTGTTCCCAAAATGTTCCCTTGCTGCATAATATTTCCCACCCATTGATGGGTGTCATGGTAACCAGCGAATCGATCTTATTCCGGCGTCACCTGTCACTGGTTATAATGTTATGGCTGATTATGTAGCTGACCACCTTGTAGAGACTTTAAATGCCCGACTTCTAGTACCAAAATCACATTTTCACACATTTGTTTCTACTTAACCTTCTGGAAGACAACAGGAACTCTGACCCCGGGAAACTCCTTCCTGTCGTTCTCCACCAGCAGGTTCAGAGGAACACCGAACACGCCGCTGTCTGAGGGAGGGACAGACAGACAGACAGTCAGACAGACAGACAGATGGACAGACAGATGGACACACAGAGAGAGAGTCAGGGTCTATGTGATGTTCAGCTGCTTAGTCCTGTTGTTATTTTTCCTGTTTTTCTCAACACACGTGTGGAATTAATAATAAATGATGATGTCATAAACCATTCAGGTAAATATATTTCACAGACACTCATTGTATCTCTTTTACGAATTATATAGAAACCACATGTGTGTAATATTTGCCATTATGCACATCTGCACCTGGACTATTTTAATTCACATTAGAGATCGGACTCTTTCCCTTTTTCCCTTTATTGTATATTTGCATGCACTTTATTCCTTTGTTCTAATCTACATGTGTATTTATATTTATTAATTTTCTGTCCTGTGGGTATATATATACTGTATATATTTATATAAATACTATATGTAGATAAATATATAATGTATATATCATTGTGTAAGGAACACAATGATAAATGAGGGTTAGTGACATCTCAGGGAGATGAGACCACGCCCACGCTGCGTTCCATTCAGCTCTGATCCTGCGTCACGATGTGACCAACCTGTGTCCAAAACCATGATGTGGGAGTGGGACACACCTCGGGTCCAGCGGCGTGGTGGACGGGTCCGTTTGGGTTGAACGCCCAGAGTGATCAGGAAGGTGGAGAGCTCGATGTGAGAGATGAAGCCGACGCGGACGAGGTCACGCAACGACAGGTCGTCCGCCCAGGTGAGACCCTGAGAGGGTGAGACGGGTACAAACTGCACACACACACACAAAGTTTTGATGATTTTTCTTTAAAACTACTTTAAAACTAAATTTAAAGCAATGTTTTAAAACCACAACGGCGAAAAAATAATATCTTAAATCATTTTTACAGTGTTGGTAAAAAGGATTTCTAAAAGAAAGGTTTATTATATTTAAGTGGTTCTTTCCTGACCCGTGCCTCTTCCCACGGCCCAGTGGTTCCTACCACAACAAATACACAAGGGTTGGATCCGCTGGATGGCCGATTTATCGGTTATGTTGAACAACAATCCAATCAAATCGATGGAAAGTTAAAAAAAAAAACTAGATTGAATATCGCCTTTTTTAAGATATGCCTTTATTTTGAAATTATTACCGGTGCAGGCCTCTAGTGTTTCCTGTACACAGGCTCCTCCCCTTTCAGAACACAGCCCTGAAGACCAATGGGAACTGCAGTTTAATTTAGTCCTATTTATTCTGCTCTGCCTGAACGTTAGCGTTAGCTGAAAACTCTCTCTTCAAATGAGAGATAAAAACTTTCAGGGTCAGTCTGAATGTTTATTGCGTCATAATAATGTGAAGAAATAATTAACACTTGGTGCGTTAGCTTAATGCTAGCATATAGCGGGAATTACCATTTACATGCTAACGGAGTTAGCATTGACAGAGCGACCACAATAAACAATAAACCAGAATGTACAAATAAACTATTTCACTAAACATAGATTTGTTATTTAAACTTAAAAAAACTGTTTGGTAATGACATGCTGAGATCTAACATAAACACAATTTATATTGTTCAGAAGACATTAATTATGAGCTTTTTGTTGATGTTTTGTTCTGTAGGATGAAAACATTCAGAGTTTAAACAGAACCATGTCAATAAAATGTCATATAATATAAATGTAGACAGTTATGTTCATAATTTAAAGATAATCAGGCAATCACTTTATCTTTATCTTTATGTTATTATTACATTTCAGCAGAAAATTGTCGAAATTGTTTGATCATTTTCTCCTTCTTAACTTAATTATTGACCCATGTCCATCGTTAAATCCACTTTAAATTATTGTTATTATTATTATTGATAATACAAGTAATAAGATTAATGATGATGATGGTAATAATAAGAATGGTAATAACTATAATAATAATAATTTATTAACTTAATTATTAATCCATGTCCATCCAGTTTATATTATTATTAATACTATTATTAATATTCTTGATGATGAAAATAATAATAATAATTCATTCATTTAATTATCGGGCCATGTCCATCCTGAATAAAAAAAACTTAAAGTCCACTATAAAATATTATTACTATTATTAAATAATTATCAATTAATAATCACAACACTAAAAGTAGCTGTTGTTCATGAGCAGGAGGTGAGACTCACCGGTTGGTCACCATTTTCATCACCATGGAAACGTAGGCAGTCCCAACAAGTCCCACGCCGTTTGTGCTCAGCCACGCCCTCCGAGTACGGAGAGTCCCGCAGCAGCCAATCGACTCGTCTGGACTGATTGACAGGTGAGAGTGTGTGAGGCGGGGAGGGTGCGTGGGACGGAGAGTGTGTGATTGCCAGGGAGTGTGTGTTCTGGGGGGACGGCGGGTGTTCAGGTCGATGATCTTCAAAAAGAAACGTTGGAAGAGTTGGTCGAACTGTGGAAACAGGAAACAGGAAACAGTTTCTTATTTCACTTGTGAAGTAATCCAGGACAACATGTTCAATCGTTTGGGGTTTGAAGACCTAAGGCCCTGCAAGAACTCTTAGAACCTCCTTATGGATCACCAAACGCCACCCAGATTATAGCCAGAACCACATGGATCTTCTCTAAACACACAGAAAGAACCACCAGAGCCTCTTACAGAAAGTTTCAAACCACCTCAGTCACAACAAGAACCAAAAGGACCACAAAGAACATAGGACCTCAAGAACCATAATACTTCAAAAACAACAGGACCACAAGAACAATAGCACCACATAGGACCTCAAGAACCATAATACCTCAAGAGCCTTAGGACCACAAGAACCATAGGACCACAAGAACCAAATGTCCTAAAGAACAATAGGACAACAAGTACCATAGGACCTTTAGAACCATACGATCTCAAGAACCATAGAATCTCAAGAACCACAGGACCTCAAGAACATCCTAAATGGCAAGTAGAAGTCCTCAGTTACCAGAAGAACTGAGGAACAACTATAACCTCCTGAAGGACCAAGAGAAGATGTTCTAATGACCACAACTTTTTCTTAAAAAAATCAGCACAAAGGAACATCAGAACCCACTAAATAACCATAAGCCCCCTTAAACCTCCAGCATCACCTAGGGGACCTCAAGAACCTTAAGTTCATAAAGAACCTTGAGGAACATTAGAAACCAAAAAAGGAGCTATAGAGCCACCTAAAATACTATACTAGAGACATCCAAGTTACAGCTAGAAACTAGAAGTTCCTACAGGACCAGTAGATCCTCCTAAATGACCACAAGAAGCTCTACTTAATGCCTGGACTTCAACGTGTTAGGGCACATTAAAGTACGACATGAACCTCAAGTCACTAAATGAACAGTAAGACCATCTGAAGGCTAACTAGGATCTCCTAAATGGTCAGTAGAGCGTTTACAAGATGTTAAAACCACCTCAGGTCTAAGTGAACCACTAGAACCTCTTAAGGGGCCTTCACTTCCTAAGGACCACAACCTCTGAACTACGTCTTCCAAGAAGAACATCAGCTAAAAGAAAAACCTAAAGGACCATAAAGTAACAAGCTAATGACCAGTAGAACCACTTAGAAGACAACTAGAACCACCTACGGGTCCTAGAAGTAACCACCTTATGACGAGTAGAAAGAACCACCTATGAGACCATTGGGACCACCTAAAGGACCATGAAGTAACCACCTAATGACCAGTAGGACCACCTAGAAGACCATTGGAACCACCTTAAGGATGAATACAACCTAATACAAGATACTAATTACAACAATAAGTACCTACCGGACCTCTGGAACTCTTGAGGACCATGAGATACTGTCACCACAATATCTGCACTAGGACATTAAAGAACACCCTCAATTACAACAAGGAGGGCCTGTAGAACCACCAGAATCTTCTACAGGATGCTGAAAACCAACTCTTTTCCAACAAGTAGTGCCCAGAGAACCACTAGAACTCTTGAGGACCATGGGAACCTTTCCTCATCACCATAACATTTCAACTAGAACTAACAGGACCAGCCTCATTTCCAACCTGATCCTAAAGGAACATCAGACCCAACTAAACGACCACCTGTAGAACCTCCAGAACCTCTTGATGGACCACTAGAACATTTTGGTGGTCCATCAATGGCAGACGGTACCTTTGTGAGCGTTTCTGCGAATGGTTTTGGTGGTGGTGTGGTATTGACTCGGTGGAGGCTCGGCGCGATGAGAGGAAGGGGAGGGGCATCTGTCTGCTGAGTCATCGTCAGGCTGGAATTGAATGAAAACCAATTTTTAATTTTATTTATTTATTTATCTAGAATTGTGGACTTTTTAATGAAATTTCTAAACTTTAAAAATGTTCATGTTTTCTCATAATTTAAAACCTTTTTTTTTTTAAACTGCAGTTTTGTAATAAAAATGTAATAAAATATCTCAACGTTCTGTTATTGTTAAAACTTTATTTTATGACTTTTTAACCTTCAAAATTTTTATAACTTTTATTTTTAAAATAATTACTTTAATTCCGGGTTTAGGTTTAAATGATTCCAAGGTGTAATATCTTAAGTTTTCTGTATGAAGAGAATTTTTATTTATTCATTCATTTTAATCATTGTCCTTATAAATGTAAAAAATATATATATATTTTGTATATTTATAGATATTTAATGAAATCTTACTACTTTTTTTGGGGGGGAATAATCAAACTTCTCCACATTTTTTACGAAAAAACTTTTTCGTAAAAATATTACCTTAATTTATGATTGGAGTGTAAAATTATTACAAAGTGTAAAATTTTAAAATAGGTCAATTTTAAAAATAAAATCACATTAAAGTACTTTATTTTTGATGTCATAATATTTGAAAAAATCCCAACTTCACTTTTAAAACGTCACAACTTTTATCATTTTTTGTTATTGAATTGTTAAAACTTATTTTATAAAACATCATCACTTTTCAGTAAAGTTTAAATTGAAAAAAGAAAGTAAATGTTAATGAAAATGTTGTAATAAAGATTATAAACTGTAATACTTGTGTGTGTTTGTGTGTTGAGACCTCGGTGAAGACGTCGCGGACGTCTCTGATTGGCTCTCGGTTCCTGGTCTTCAGTGTCTCGTTGTAGTTGTCCAGCCTCTTCCTCACCGTGGCGGTTTGTTGCCGTGTCAACGTGGACAGTAGGGCCTCGGCCGCTGGAGGTGACGAGTCCTCTGATGAAGATCCCGTCACCAGAGAGGAAAGCCCCGCCTCCGTGAGCCACGCCTCCTCAAGCTCCACCTCTACGATTAAAAAAAGATGGTAGAAGTGAGGCAGAGTGTTTATCCCACTCTGCAGCCAGTTTGACTCACCATCAATACTCTTCCTCTCCTCTTCTTCTTCTTCCTCCTCTTCCTCTCCCTCCTTCTCTTCCTCGATGCTCTGCACTTCTCTCCAGTAGGTTTCCATGGTAATGTGGCGGGGGTCAGAGGTCACTGTTTGAGGGGGTGGAAGTGGAGTCGAGGAGCCGGGAAGGGAAGCAGTAGGTGGAGAAGACAACATCCTGGAGAGACAGACAGAGAAAACACCAACCAATGAGAGAATGTCATGAAGGAAATAGATCCTATCAGCCAGTCAGAGTAGAGGAAATACATCCTGTTGACTAATCAGAGCCTCAGACAGAGGAAATAGATCCACTCGACCAATCAGAGCCTCAGACAGAGGAAACAGATCCACTTGACCAATCAGAGCCTCAGACAGAGGAAATAGATCCACTCGACCAATCAGAGCCTCAGACAGAGGAAACAGATCCACTTGACCAATCAGAGCCTCAGACAGAGGAAATAGATCCACTCGACCAATCAGAGCCTCAGACAGAGGAAACAGATCCACTTGACCAATCAGAGCCTCAGACAGAGGAAATAGATCCACTCGACCAATCAGAGCCTCAGACAGAGGAAACAGATCCACTTGACCAATCAGAGCCTCAGACAGAGGAAATAGATCCACTCGACCAATCAGAGCCTCAGACAGAGGAAACAGATCCACTTGACCAATCAGAGCCTCAGACAGAGGAAATAGATCCACTCGACCAATCAGAGCCTCAGACAGAGGAAACAGATCCACTTGACCAATCAGAGCCTCAGACAGAGGAAATAGATCCACTCGACCAATCAGAGCCTCAGACAGAGGAAATAGATCCACT
>VRLP01008999.1:0-14449 GCA_009660295.1 Lophius piscatorius
TTGGAGCTTTTTTACAGCTACAAACCAAACCACTGCAACCTGCAATGTTTGCAGGAAAGAAATTAGGTACTGTGGCAACACCACAAATTTACATAAGCATATTCAATAAAAGGGAAAAATGTAAACATGTTATTGTTTCTGAACAAAAACCTATAAAGCTGTAGCTCTCAACAAGGGGACAGGTCCCAAAATGGGACCCTCGGGGGATAATTTCTAGGACACAGGAGGGCAAAAAGACAGAGAGCCAGTAAGAGTTTTTTCTTTTGTTTACATTTGCAAAACTTAATTAGTACATTTAAGAGTTAATTAAGACATTTAGAGTTTGTTCATTTCAAATGCAGATTACCACCCCAAAAGGGAAATTTAAATTTTAAGTTTTCTATAGGCCTAAACATTTCTGAGTTACTTAATAAAAGTATTTTTATTTGCCTGAAAACTTTGTCCTGTGTTTTATTATCATCATAAACATGATTAATTAAAGGAAAACTTACAAAATAATTAAATAATCATGAAAATTCAAGTTTTCATTCAAATTTGCATATTGATGATGCATTCACTTAATAAATTATGATACATTGCTCCCCCCTACACAAAAGTACATGGTAGTAGTAAAAAGTATCGGTATTGGTATCGGTATCGGCAATACTGGCCCAGTATTTACTTGGTATTGGATCGATACCAAATTTTGCAGTATCGCACAGCCCTAATGAGGACGGCAGGCGGCCCTGAATGCTCAATTGACAGCTGTTCATGACGTTAACGTTAACCCTTACGACCCAGCATAATTCAAGTCCTCAACCGGACTAGCCGTGAGGCTAGCTAGAACTGAGTATTTCGGTGTTCCTGAAAAGGAACGACATTTCAGTCGTAAAGTCACTGAACTTTACCAACGTGACTATTTACAACTCTTTCAAAGTTAGTGGGGATGCAAAAACTTTCCGCTCCATCCATACATAATGTTTTCTTGTCACTGTTCTGCGCTTAACTGTTCATAAAGCAGCTGTTTCATTAATTCATTAAGGGTGCCGTCTATGTGCTAAAGTTTGCATTAGGGGTAGTTAACTAGAGAAAATATTCTAATTAACAGCGACGCAAATGTTAATATTACACAGTAAATAAAGCCAGTAATAAGTTGCTGCAGTTCAGTGTTGTAAAACTAAACTTTGAATGATATCCTAGCCTAACTTTCTTAAGAAAAGCCTCGTTATGATATCACGAGGTTTTTAATGTTTGCGGGAAGTCAAACATGCATGATACTGTGCTGCTCGATCTTATATTGATTTTTTGACATGAGAATAGATATCATCTGAGATTTTGAATATGGTGATATTGCACCCATTTAGTTTTTTCATGCTCTAGGCTGTATTACTGTAATTTGATGAAATTTACACCAACTTGATTGTGTCAGACAGTGTCACTGTTGGGTTCACAGTAATGTCTGATTTCATTGCAGACAGCTACCAGACTGCTATGGAAAATTTTGTCAAACATCTGGGGGATGGACATTGTGTAACATAATATGCGGCCCCTCAACCATGATAGTTGCCAAACTGCTGCCAAGCCAACATTTCTATAATAATGATAAGGAAAACAATGTTACTTATTCAACCGACAATAAACTGCTGTTATTTCACATACTTTGAAAATGTTTTTCACCTTCCGTTGGTCTTTTCAGATCTCCTGCATTCATGCACTAAGTTCAACAATAAATAATGCAAATATCGGATGTTATGGGGTTTTTTGCCAGTTGCTTATTTTTCACTAATAATAATGTATCTTTTATTGATCACATACAGCAGTTTGGCCGTTTGATTAAGCTAGGGTTTCTTAGAAGTGGTCAGTGAAAAGTGAAATTTGGGGTTAATTATTTAGCCAACCAAAAACCATATCCAACACAAAATTACTTTTACTGACTGAGGAAATATACCTCAATATCACTTGGGGTATGTTTGACATTCTTATGGTTTTAGACTGGTCAATTCATATATGAGAATGTGCATCTTCATTTTTATTTTATATTTTCCAATGTAAATACATGTTCAGCACTATATTGTACATTTCTGCATATGTTAACAAGCACACATGTTTCATCATACATTTCACCGAGCGTAATTGCAAAAAAAATATAAATTTGGTGCCTTACAATTGCCTTTTGGTGGTTATTTAACTACAGATGGGACATATAAGTGGTCGTAAAAGAGATTTTAGGTTTTTTAATTTGCATGTTATTTTTCGTGACTTCACACCAATTTATTTCTTTCATTTTACAAAACCGCCACAGGTATATAAATGCCATTCAAACCTAATGAATGGGTCCATTTTACGTGGACTCGTGGAAACACATTATGGGTCAATTTGCGGTAATGTGTGCACCTTGCGGTGAAAAAATTGTCCTGCGCATCACTACACTGTGCTTAAAGGGAAAATTCCCCAATTTTCATATGGATTTTAAGTCAATGTTGATGGTAAATGAAGTCAATTGAAGCCATAAATCCTCAATGTATGCTATATTTAGAAAACTAAGTTATCCTGCTGCACAATCTGTTGTTGCCTGTTGTGTAATTAATATTACACAACAGGTATTGAACACATTATGTTATAAAGAAATAAAAGTGCTATTTTAGCTTACACCTGAAACTTGAGTGTATGAAACTTAAATTGCATTGTTATTAACACAGTTGTCTAGAAAGAAAAGAGAGAGGAATTAAGTTATTAATTCTCAGCGTATAATTGCAGTAACAACTACCAATTTAACCATAAGCATCATCTATACATATAACAAAGCCAATACAAATATGTGATACGCACAGTGATAAGCCAGAACAATCACCGCTGTCTAAAGTCTATGCGGATCTGCGCTAAAATTATCAATCATTTTCCGCAAGATAAAAAGCTTGACATAAAATTCAGACATACCTCAAAATTTTCATTGATTGATTGCACAAACGGTGCCTTAAGCCTTGATGGGACTGACTGGGATCGTCACGTAGCGTTACGGCTGTGCTACGTAAGCCGGTCCTGATCGCTTTCATTCAAATAAATGTCTAAAGTGTGATCAGCAAATTAATTGAAAAAAAAAAAAAAAGGTTTATTAGCAGGAGAGCTCGCTAACATAGCTTTCAGCAGCAAATTGCATTGAGGCATACTGCATGATGCGTTCAATATCTATGCAGTAACAACCAGCTTCATGTAAACAGAATTGTTACATCATCATCAAGATGTGTTCAAATGTAATCTTGTAAAATGTAGTTTTCGGGCAAAAACTTGAAATTGAATTTTGAAGGCGCAATTTATAGATTTTTTTCTTGGCAATATCAAATCAATATTAGAGAAGGAATTGTAAAAATATTTATGCTTAAAGACATTACCCTTCTTGGTGTGCGTCCTCTACACTGAGTTGTGGTTTTGCCCCTGCCCACAATATTGTCACAATATTGAGATTGAGGTATTTGGTCAAAAATAGGGTCATATTTGATTTTGCAAATTATTGCTAGCCATAATTTGCTGAATCCTGCAAAGTGTCCTCCTGATTAAAAGTGGCTTCTCCAAAGTATTTTTTTGATGTCTCAAATGTATACCTTACGGTTCAATTATGATTATTCTCTCTATACTCTCAATCTTAATTTTGCTGGCCGGATGGATGGATCTGGATTTAACACTACATACCACCATAAAAGTTTAATATCACAAGTTATATTAAACACATATATTTGCATATTTGTATGAATGATTTCATTAAAAACTTTCGGTGATAGACAGACAGACAGTGAGACAGACAGACAGATAGATCAATGCTTAATCTATTCTAAGGTAAATTAGTATTGCATAATTGATTTTACCCATTTTTTTCATCATTTATTTAAGTTACCTTTAAGTTACCTAAACTATATTGAACTTGCTTTATGGAACTCAATTAAGTAAACTTGATGGACTAACTGGAATAAGCCTGGCTTACTGAACTGGCTAGCTTCATGGAACTGCCTTGCACAGTGGACAGAGTACCTGATCCTTCTATTTCATTGTCTTCATCTTTTCTTCCTTTTTTTCATTCTTTCTCTGCATGTCCTGTCTTAGTTTTTCTCCTGAAGCTGAGCTTTGATATCTCAGTGTTGTCATTTCTGTCTGTGTCACTGGATTTGTTGATGTTTATATCTTTAACATCCCTTGAGCAACACATAACACAAACAGAATTGAAAGAAAATATTGAAAGGATGTGTATCAAGGTTTGAGTTAGACAGTCTGACATTAGATAGAATTAATTTTAGAATAGCTCGTTAATGAATCTAAGTCAACCAGCTTGTATTATGCATGATTTTTACTCCCACAATACAAAGAAAGCTATATAGGTGAATTGGTGACACTAAATTGCATGTAGGAGTGAATACGAGCGAGAATGGTTGTTTGTCTCTGTGTGTTAGCAATGTGATGAACTGGACCTTTTATTCCAAAAATGGCCAGTTTAAGTCCTGTTCGGCTCTCAATTTGGTCTCCATCTTTCATTTTGGTCCCCACTGTGATTAAGTTTGAAAGGGTTAGGGGATTAAAGAGAAACAGGAACATTTAAGCCAATGAAGAGAACCTTCATATTCGTGCGAGTAAAAACTAAGATCATTAAGGCATCAGGTGAAAAATTGCTGAAACAAATAAAATGATGTGACGGAATGGGAAGGTACTGGATTGGATCTTTGCTAAAGGTGTCCTAGGTGACAAGAGTTTGGAGAACATTGTTACACATTTATGCCTAAGAGTATTATACTCATGGGTCACTTTCTATTGCTATGACTAAGATCCAGAGGTTAAGGCAGGAGCTTAAGGAAAATACTGGCAGGAAGTCTTTAGATTTGTCGGACTAAATTCTGGGAAATTGGGAACCAATATTGGTAAAGAACAAGAACAACTGCACTGATACTACTGATTTGAATTTATTTGTTGGCATGTTGAATCGTTTCCCAAGCTGGCGAGGAGATGCCGCAAGAAACGGACAAAAAAATGTCTGTCATGGCCGGCACTCGACTGGCTCAGAAGGGCAAGACTTCAGCTTTCTCAAATGACCTATTCCAGATTCCTGACTATTCGGAGTCAGAGAAGGGAGGAGCAGAGGAAGAGGATGGTGTCATAGCAACATGACATTTGAACTATGTGAACATTTGTCCAATATCACCATGTGTTCCATGAGTTGAAGTACTATGAAAAACTTTTAATTTTATTTTTGTTTGTCCCGGTATTCAGCTACTGTCATTCAATCTGTCATCAGATTCACAGTTTTTGTTTTATTTTAGGTTCATTGAAGTTATATTACTCCTTTCCATATTTATGTACGAGATCGCCTACAGCGGGCATCACCAAATGGCAGACAGCGGTCCATGCACAGAGCAAGTGCCAGTTCTCGCCGAACCCATGAACAATTTCTGACAAATTAATGAGAAAAGTAATAATCTTCACAGGGCGATTTTTTTAATCTCCCGACAGTCGCGCCTACAGACTGCAAGCGCAGCTACCCGGTTAATACGGCAATCGTTCGCTGGTATCCTAGCGTCACTCAAATGAGCCAATCAAATTGATTGTTTACAGGAAGAGCGATGCGGGAATGAGAAGACATGGCTTGCTCGAAATTAATTAAAGTTGATTCAGAAAACAATGTTTAAAGGTGAGTGGACGGACCAAAATACGTTCACTCTTCCGCCAGCCAATACCAAACCTTTGTGTCTCATATGTTGTAAAACTGTCACGTTGATCAAAAGCGGGAATGTGAAGCGTCACTACGAGATCAAACACAGATCCTCTGAAGAAACATATCCACAGAGGTCCGAAGTGAGACCGCGCAAAGTAACCGAGCTGAGAGCCCAGTTTGACAGATCCACTGTTAGGAACTTTCCTGGGGTTTGGCTTGGACCCAAACGCAGACACAAGACGCGGCAGAGCAGGTGCAAAAATATTTATTATAAACAAAAGGGCACGAGGAAAAACCGGAACAAAAAAACACTAGGATTAATTTACTTGACACTGGGTTAAGGCACGGACGCGTGATGACACGGGGGAACATAATATACAACGAACTGGCACAGAAGAGAAGGTGAGGACAGACTATATACACTGACGTAACGAGACAATGAGACACAGCTGGAGGGGACACACAGGTGAACACGATGACCAATCACAGGACAGACACAGAGGGAGAAAGGAACACAACTGAAACACACACAAAGGCAACACAAATCAAAGTGACAGAACTTCCCCATATAATATATACACAAAGGCTTGACATCTACCAGACTAATCACACATTAATTATACAGCCCAGCAGCCTGCAAATGAGTCTACAGATGTAACGAATGAAGCCCAGCTTCTGGTTTACGTGAGATTTGTTCACAAAGAGAAGAAAGACATCTGTGAGGGCCTGTAGGGTGTAACACAACTTGAGACACAAACAAGAGGAAAGACATATATGAGACCAAAAAGGGGATGCTGATAAAGAGGGAGATTGATCTGAAACAGGTGGTCTCAGTCACTACAGATGGTGCCCCAGCAATGGTAGGAAAGAGATGTCTTTCTTATTGTACTAAGAAATGAAAGAAGGGAAGTACAAAAAATGTGAAGAGGAAAGGGGCTGCTCAAAGCTCTGTTTGCATTTATTTTTTCTAAACAAGGCAATGTTTATTTATTTTATTGAGAAGAAACTCGGTTACTATGCGAGCTATAGGCCTTAGCCTATACGCTAAGGTATAGGGGTAGGCAGTTAGATGTAATTTAGACATTATGAGGTTCGGACCTTTGCTGGGAGGTATTTTTAGTAACTGGATCTCTTTAAATTTTAATTGAATACCCCTGGCCTACAATATAGTTTACATTATTATATTCGAGCTATTGAGACAGATTAAAGGTTATGGTATGCAGTGCCAGTTATTACATGCAGTGATTTACTAGTTTGGTTCATGAAGTCAATTTGGTTTCAGTGTATGTGTCAACATTTATGTGACCTCATCATAGATTTACTTTCAAGATGGATTGGTTAACCTGAGTTTGGTGCTTCAGAGTGTGCCACTGGTATGAAGATTACTGGAGGGTCATATGGAGCTTTTCCAACTAATGAAGAATGCAGCTGGTTGGTTTTTCATTCATATACTCTGAATCCAATAAACAAGGCCAAAATATGAAGAGTGTTCCTATAGAGTGAAAAATGTTGTTAATTATCACAAATTTACATGGTTCATGCAGTATTAACACATATTGTATTAATCTTATTAATAGTCATGGTTCTATTTACAACATCACAGTTTCATAATCATAGGCACTAGTTCACTAGTGGTGTTGATTCACTTATCTCTATAAGCCCTATTGCATCTATAATATAATCTGCACAAGCATCACATACTGGATGAGTACAGGACGTGTACGGCACAAATCTGCTCATCAAAGGAGGGATGTGTTGAGGGACATGTTTAAATAAGTTCTGTTATTTTTCTGATTTTGAGAATAAGTGAACCTACATAAACAACAAGGTTATTTGAGGACACAGGGATGTTTGTGCGCTATCACCAGGAAATATGGGACAAACGAAAAACCAGTAGAGACAGAACTCCATGTTTGGTTTGAAAGAGAACCAAAGAGGGATGTCACCGATCCTTATAAAAGAAGCGACGGATATGGCTCGTTGTATTTTCCCTATATGTAGCCTGATTGTATGTTTAATAAAGTCCCGCTTAGGCTGCAAGGATTCAGTCACTTGGTCATACATCAAGTTGAAGTATATATCATTGAATGATTGATCCTAAAATATTAATTTTACCAAACACCGAAACCATTCTACACCTTGCTATAAAGCCCCAACAAATGGCAACCCATATGAGGCTTCCTTCCTTAAATCACAACAAGATGAAGAGCATGTAGGTGGAACCAGCACTAGTCACTTGGCTCACAAACTTACTGACCTGTAGACCACAGTACATTTGCCTATAGATTTATTTCTCTGAAAAGACCCTGAACAGCACGGAAACTTCACAGGGAACTGTCATGTCCCAATTTCTTTTCACCCTGTATACGTCGACTTCCAACATAACTCAGACAGCTGCTTTCTGATGATCAGCAGTTGTCTGCAGTGTAAAGGGAGGACAAAAGAATGAGTACAGAGGGACCATCAGGTACTTTGTGGACAGTTGCAATAACCATTTCCAGCTTCATACAAGTTTTTATTGTCAAAAACACATACAACACTGCAGGATGAGTTCTACGCTCGCTTTTAATTCTTAAACACCAACCATCAGAGAGGGATTCTGTTCACAGAGAACATACAGGACTAACCACTCTGTGTCATAAGCGGAGGTAGGAATTGCTCAGAGTAGGACGAACCCATGGAATGCAGCTGGCCCACATAACATTCCCGGGCGTGCACTGAGGGTCTGTTCATCGGAGATGGCTGATGTGTTCACGGACATTTATAATGTGTACCTTGCTCAGGCCTCCGTGCCCGCCTGCTTCAAATCAACCACCATTGTGCCCCTATTATTAATTAATTAATAATTGATAGTATTGATTGTAACTGTTGGCACAATGACAGGTAGCTGATATGATGGAGAGAAGAAAGTAAATATACTTAATGTACAAGAGACCTGGTGGAAAGGCAGCAATGCTAGATGCATTGGAGGAGGATACAAACTGTTTAATCATGGTTTAGATGGGAGGAGAAATGTGGTAAGTGTGATTCTGAAGGAGTATATGAAGAGTGTTCTGGAGGTGTTGGTCAGACATAGTGATGAATGAAAATGAAGATAGAAATTGGAGGTGAGATGATGAACGTTTTAAGCACTAATGCCCCACAAGTTGATTTGACTTGGAGAAGCATATAGCAAGACATTATAGAATGGTAGGATGATCCTGGAAGTGCAAAAGATTGAAAAAGAACAAGGGTGGAGTTAGGATCCAATCTTGGAAGTTGAGGAAAGAAGCCCGCCGTGTGAATTTTCAGGGAAGGGTTGAGACGGGCTCTGGGTGGTATTGAAGAACTGCTGGATGACTGAGGAACTACAGCAAATAGGATAGAGGAGACAGGTAGGAGGTTGCATGGTTTCTTATCTGGAAAGAGCATAGAAAATTAGGAGACTTGGTGGTGGAATGAGGAGGTTCAGGAGAGTAAAATTTGGATGGCAAGAGAGAGATGAAGAATGCAGGCAGGAGTACAAATTGATGTTACCTAAGGTGAAGACTGAGTCGGTAAAAGGCTAAACAAGAGGCCTATGACAAGTTATAGGAGAGGTTCAACCAGATATTTCAAACTCAAGGCCACGTCTGGCCTGCAGAACAATTATAACATGTCTGTGAGACAATATCTAATTTTAATAATAATGGGACGGCTTGTAAACAATGCAAACACCACAGATACTATACAAGTCCCAGATATTTTTAATTAAAAACTTGATTAAAAATTGATTGATTTTTTAGATGTAACTTGTCTTTGAATAAAAACTTTTCATTGTAAATGATTCTTCAAAACACTGCTGATAGAGAGGGAAACATAGAAATTATACTTATCCATCTTGGATTTTATACTAGTATACTACTTGTATTTAACTAGATTGTTCAACAATATTTTGGAGAGTGATAGTGTTTTCCTCCATGCCTGAGGAATGGAGGAATAGAGTTCTGGAGCCAATTTTTAAGCGCAAGTGCTAAAAGACAATGGATGGGCCAGGTATTTGCTTCGTCTTTTAACTCCAAGGCTAGAGGTACGATAATTCTCATTAATAAAAACTTACCACTTTGTTTGACCAAGACAGTAACTGATTCTCTGGGGAGATATATTTTGATATAAGGCATTATGTATTCTGAGCCATGGACCTTGTTTAATATGTACGCAGCCAAATATGAGGACCACACATCCAAGATGTTTTCCTCAGGGTGGCAGAAAGTATAGAAACTTTATTGATACGGGGGGATTTCAACTTCTACTTAGATACCGTTCGTGGAACATCTTCTGCCTATCTTGCACCTTAGAAAAAATCAGATAGTATACTTTATCATTTATGAAATATCTTAATTTATGTGATGTTTGGAGACAACTACATCCCCAAAACAGGGATTATTCCTTCTATTTTTGCTGCAACAACTCCTACACGTGAATTGATTATTTATTAATATATGTACGAGCAACACATTAAGCGACTTAATTCAGACCATTCTGCTCTACCTCTTTCTATATTGGATGGAGTCACAGGGACCTATAGATGGCGCTTAAATCCATCTCTTTTGAAACATTCAGAATTTTACCAGTATGTAAGGGGCCAAATCAAATTTTTGTGTGATATTAATTGCCAAAATACAACAAATTACTTTATGTTATAGGACACGGCCACAGCATGATGACAACACACAGCACAAATATCCAAACTGGAATAAGAAATTGACTCATTAGAACGAGAACATAAAAGGTCCAGGTGTAAAGAAACATATAATTTTCTAGTAAATGGAAAAATTTGAGTATAACACCCTAATAATCTATAGGGTAGAAAGAGCCATTCGTCGGTCTAACCATAAATATGATGAGTTCAGATACAAAACAGACATGGTCTTGGCCCTGGAAGCTAAAAGCACAAGAAACTTCAAATCACTTGAAATAAACAATAAAGACACAACGTCCAATCGGGAAGAAATTATAGACTAGTTCAAGTGAAATAAATCACCTGGTGTTGATGGCTTTCCGCCAGATTTCTACAAGGAATTTTAAGATGGGCTGGCTTTTGATCCGTCAGAATGTCCTTTTCAAGTCCTCTCCAGATTTAGGTTCGCAACAGCATTTATTAATTTGGTCAAGACATTGTATTTTAAGCCACTGGCAAAATTCATCTGCAATTGTGTTATATCGTCCATTTTTCCACTCTTTAGAGGCAGCAGATTGGCTGTCCTCTGATCCCTTTGCTGTTTGTTCTGGACATAGAACCTTTAGCAGAGGCTATCAGAACAGATACTGATATCAGTGGAATTAAAGTTGGTAAGTTAACACTTAACACAACACAATAAATGTAATTGCTGATGACATCTGTCACATCCAGCGGATTTGCTTAATAGACTAGATACAGATTGAATACATTTTCATATAAATATTTCTATGCATATCTCCCAACTAAGAAATTTCTTCAGAAGTACTTTGTCTGATCAAATGTCTGTGTCAAAAGCTATTCAGTTTTGAACAACTGCTCCATGACAATCAAGGTCCTTTAAAAAATCAAAACCAGAGTTTATTCTATTCTGATGCAGATCAGCTACAAGCCACAAATAGATAAATCAATAGAGAGATGGGAGTCTGATTTAAACATGAAGATGGATGAGATCTTGTGGCAAGATCTATGCCAATATAGTGCGTGTGCTACTATTAACTCAAGCTTTAGAATCATTCACTATAATTACCTTCACCAGCTGTTTTTCACTCATCCACTCCTGTGGTACTACAGAAGGCAATTTTTTACATGCTACATAATTATATGTAAAAATTAGAAAATTCTTCTGGGATTTGTGTGATGCTATGTTTTCTATCATAGGGGTCCTTTTTCCATTTGACACCGAGGTATGTCTTGTCAGTAAGGAGAATGTAAAACTTTGCAGGGTGGCATTTGCTGTTACAAGAAAATGTGTTACCTTAATGTGGAAATCTGACTACAAACTTTCCTTGTTGAAGTGGCTGTCAGAAATGATTGAACCCATTCCTCTGGAGAAAATAGCATACACTGAGAAACAAATATGAACACTTTGTCAAGATATGGAAGCCAGCCCCCAGTCTGTAACAGATTGACCCAGATTTGTTCTAACTCCACTACAGTAACCATATATCGTGAGGAAAAGCACCTATGTAAAGTTTCTCATCTTATTATTATTTATTGTTTTCTCTTATATATTTATTTTAATTCTCCCCCTTTTTTTCCCAATTAGTCCATCCTGAAAATGTGAAATCAGGAGGGGATATCACATCCAGTTTTGTCTTATCATTTAGTTGTTGTTGACCTAAATGGAAAATAAAAAACAAATTATTATAAAATAGTACAAGGGCTATGTGCTGTGGGCTCACCACCTGCATGGATGGGTGTTGGGGTAGGTTGCAAAGTATGGGCGGCAGTCAACAGACAACAGCGAGGTGTGCCAACTCTTGGCATGACCAACTGGTTTTATGTATGTGGAATGTGGCGGGGAACCAGAGCTTGTGCGAGAGATTGTGCGGTACCAGCTTGATTTAGTTGGGCTCTCCTCTTGGTTCCGGAACCAAGATCCTGGTGAAGGGCTGGACTTTATCCTTTACCGGAATTGCGCATGGTGAAAGGTATCTGGTGGGTGTCGCAATACTCACAAGTCGTGAGCACCTTTGTGTTAGAGTTTTCACCCGGAGAACGAGAGTGTCACCTACATGCGACTGAAGGTTGCAGGGGGGAAGGCACTGACTGTTGTTTTTCCCTACACATTGAAAAAGTTCAGAGTAGCCGTTTTGGAGTCTCTTGGTGGTGTCCTACAAAAGGGCTCCATCAGTCTACTCTATGGTTCTCCTTCAATGCCCATGTTGGCCTCAGTGGAGAAACCTGGAAGAGCGTGATTCGGATGAACTGATCTAAACCAGAATAGTGCTTTGTTTTTTTGACTTCGGCTTTGGCTGGTCATGGGTATTTACATCAAAGCTAAGTAATAACTAGACCTATGCTGTCGTCACTGACAGCAAATGTACAGGTATATTCCCGAAAAGTCCCCAATTCCCTGCGTTGCCCAAGCAGTCCCCCTGTTTGAACTCAAATTAAATGTAAAGTTAAGTCCACAGTATTTTTTTGTAAAAAGCTCCCCGTAGTTTGTAAAATTTGTGCTTGACAGTAAAACACAATGAATAGTAGATATATCTCCTTCAAATCACTTGAAATAAACAATAAAGACACAACGTCCAATCGGGAAGAAATTATAGACTAGTTCAAGTGAAATAAATCACCTGGTGTTGATGGCTTTCCGCCAGATTTCTACAAGGAATTTTAAGATGGGCTGGCTTTTGATCCGTCAGAATGTCCTTTTCAAGTCCTCTCCAGATTTAGGTTCGCAACAGCATTTATTAATTTGGTCAAGACATTGTATTTTAAGCCACTGGCAAAATTCATCTGCAATTGTGTTATATCGTCCATTTTTCCACTCTTTAGAGGCAGCAGATTGGCTGTCCTCTGATCCCTTTGCTGTTTGTTCTGGACATAGAACCTTTAGCAGAGGCTATCAGAACAGATACTGATATCAGTGGAATTAAAGTTGGTAAGTTAACACTTAACACAACACAATAAATGTAATTGCTGATGACATCTGTCACATCCAGCGGATTTGCTTAATAGACTAGATACAGATATATTTATATGAAAATGTATTCTTTCTATGCATATCTCCCAACTAAGATAACCTTTTGCCTTCATATCAAGCCAAATTTGACTATATCTAGGGCTGAAACCTGCTTCTAAGTGCTTTAGGAACATAATGACATGTGTGTAAAAATAAACTTATCTCAGTGAGACAAGGCCAAAATTACAAAGTATGTGATTTCGGCTGAAATGCAGGTGAAAGTTAGTAAAAACCTTATTTGCCTTCATATTAGGCCAATTTTGACTATATCTAGGGCTGAAAAGTGCTTCATGAGGAAAATGACATGTTTGTAAAAATAAACTTATATCAGTGGGACAAGGCAAATTACAAAGTATGCGATTTCAGCTGAAATGCAGGTGAAAGTTAGTAAAAACATAATTTGCCCTCATATCAAGCCAAATTTGACTATATCTAGGGCTGAAACCTGCTTCTAAGTGCTTTAGGAACATAATGACACGTTTGTAAAAATAGACTTATCTCAGTGAGACAAGGCCAATAACGCAGTACGTGATTTCAGCTGAAATGCAGGTGAAAGTTAGTAAAAACATTATTTGACTATATCTAGGGCTGAAACCTGCTTCTAAGTGCTTTAGGAACATAATGACACGTTTGTAAAAATAGACTTATCTCAGTGAGACAAGGCCAATAACGCAGTACGTGATTTCAGCTGAAATGCAGGTGAAAGTTAATAAAGACCTGATTTGCCTTAATATCAAGCCAAATTTGTCTATATCTAAGGCTGAAACCTGCTTCTAAGTGCTTCATGAGGAAAATGACACATGTTTGTAAAAATAGACTTATCTCATTGAGACGAGGCCAATTACAAAGTATGTGATTTCGGCTGAAATGCAGGTGAAAGTTAGTAAAAACATAATTTGCCTTCATATTAAGCCAAATTTTGTTACACACACCTTTGGAGTTTTGCTCGGACCCAAATGCAGACGAGGTAGATCAGGTGAAAATATATTTATTTCTAACAAAAAGGGCACGAGGAAGAAATATTGCAGGTTACTCACCAAACTGGGAAGGGTTGGGAGGCGTGACGACACGAGGAACATCATGCAATGAACTGACACAGAAGGGAAGGCAA
>VRLP01009000.1:0-14448 GCA_009660295.1 Lophius piscatorius
ATATTTGTATTTTTATTTAAATTCTGACTGTTTATGTAAAGCGCATTGAGTTGCCATTGTGTATGAAATGCGCTATATAAATAAAGCTGCCTTGCCTTGCCTTGCCTAAGCATTCAACATCCATACCTCAGCAGGCAAAGACAAATGTTTCTGCCTCATGCATGGGATTGGTAATTTTTAATATAATTCATGGGTTCCATCTTGGAATTAGTTTTTTCCAAGAAGTCTGATTCCTAATTAATTATTTCTTGCCTCTGCCAATGGGGTAATATATTTTCTGGTATTGTTTTGTCTGTCTGTCTCTCTGTCTGTCTGTCTGTCTAAATGCATGTCTGCTTATCTGCCTGCCTGTCTCTGTCCGTCTGTGTGTCTGTCCTTTAGCAGTATTAGGCAGAGAGTTCTGGACAGATTGGGATGAAATGTTCTGGTGAGGTATGTCACAGCCCATGAACCCATAAATTAAATCTTGTCGTTAATCCAGGTCAACTTCTGGATTTTTTAAACAATTCTTTATCATTGAAAAGAAAAATGTTTGTATCCAACTAAATGGATAATGTCTATAATGTTTGGACAATAACTATAAGACGACCCCCCCCCCCCCAAAGCTTTCTGTTAAGCTCTACCACATCTTTAAAGCATTTTCATTCGTTAGATCATCTGGAAAACTTCAGTTAATGAGATATTAGTTCCAAATTCTATTTATTTATGTATTTCAGGAGAGTCAAACAGTCATGGGACAATTGCTTTTAGATGATGGGATAAATGGGTTAAGCTCTGTCTTATTTATTTATTTATTTACTTACGAACATTAAAATATGTACAGTAAAATATAATGTGTAGATTCTATTAGTAGTCAGGCCTCGTGAGTGTTTTGCTCATCAGTTCCTCTGGTTGCCTTTTCAAAATTCGCCAGGTGAATTTGTTCTTGCTGTGCTGATCTTCACTCATGCTCCAACTGTATTTATTTCACAAAAATGAAAGAATCCCCAACCCATACAAATTATTTCAATCCGTTTGACCGAGTTTTTGAATCTTCACATGAAACTACACCTTACCTGATCATGTGCATCAGGATCATGTGATGCTATGAGACAGAAATTAATATTGTGTTCTAAGAAAAAGTATTAATGTAAAATATTAACGTATTCTAAAATATATATAAAATTTTTGAGGATATCGTAACTATTTTAGCCCCAAAAGTATACATAAGCACATCTTGTATATGTTGTACATTTGCTTGTTTGTTTGCACTGAGAGTATAATTGCTATATGATCAATGGTCTGAACATGCATTTTACAGATCTGCTAGCTGTTGTGAATCGAGGGGGTAACAATTAACAAAATAAATGTTCACTCCACTCTTCTTCAGAGAGAATAATCTAAACATGAATACATACAATCATTGTGGTGATGAGAAAAGGAACATGTTTTGAATTATTAAATGTTAGATTAAGTACACTGTGAGACTAATGTCTCCATTCAGAGTTTTACATGATTGTGCCTAAACAGCATATAGCATTTTACCCACCAAAGGTCATGTGACTGGAGACATCACAATACAAAAGTAAATAATAAACTACGTTCTCTGATCTATTATGAACCTATTCAAAAAAACCTAAAATCCAGTAAACATTCTGAACCACCTTAAAAATACTGCAACTTTGTATGGAATACTAAAAACTAAAACCAAGCAGTTTGTTTTGAAATTCAAGAACTTTTTATGGTCCTGTACTTAGCTAATATTGTTAACAAAACATTGCTGAAACTGTCAAGGAAAAGGAAACAATTCAATGCTGTTCTATAGATCAGTATCTGTCTAAATCAGCGTGTGCACAGATTTAGACTGATATTCTCCTCCTTGTTAGGATTGTGAGCAGAGTGTTCCTCACCTCGTTTGTATAGAGCCCATACACAAGTGGATTCAGCAGAGGAGGTATGAGAAATATTAGCATGCCCGTTATCTTTTGTAAGTCGGGAGAGACATTTTCAAACCGATGAGATAAAATGGTGAAAGTTCCCACAATCTCAAATGTGATTAATATAACCAACTGTGCGACACAAGTATTAACAGCTTTCATCTTTGCTTCAGATCTCCTTGAAACCACACATGTTATCAGTATCTTCACATAGGAAAACACCTGAATAGAGACACAGACCACCTGAATGACGGCCGTGTTAAATAATCCTACGATATTATTGACTGTGGTGTCGCCACATGTGATCTTCAGCAGAGATGGGTTATCACAGTACACATTCATGATGACAGATTTGCAAATGGGAAGTCTTGTCTGCAGAGAGAACAATGAAAAGATCAAGACAAAGTCAAGACCCCAAACAAGAGAGATGATACAGATAACAACTTTAGGGGTCATAATGGAGCTGTAGCGTAACGACATGCAGATGGCTGCATAACGATCGAAAGACATCGCTGCAAGAATCAACAAAATCCCACCTCCGTACATGTGGAGAATGAACGCCTGTAAAACACATAGAGGATAGGAAACCTTATTCGTCTGCGTAAAAATGTCTGAAAGCACTTTTGGCAGCATTGCAGTGATGCCTATCAGGTCATTGAGGGGGAGACTGAACAGGAAATAATACATTGGCTTGTGAAAGTTCCTCTTCAGAATGATCAAAGTCAGCAGGGTCAGGTTACAAAAAATAACAAAGAAATAGATTAGAAGACCAAGAACAAAAATGGGGTACCTCCCTCCAGGTGGAATTACAAAGGGATTAAGGGTTAACTCAGAGCTCAAACCAAAAGATCTGTTTTCCATTTTAGACTAGTAAGAACTAAAACAACAATAAAAACGGACTCTTAGGCTCTGAGTACAAGTTAGAAAACCTACATGTTCTGCCTGAAGTGCTGAGAGCTGCTCTGACCACCTCGCTTTATTTGCGACTCCCATAGCCATAACCATGAGGTGGTTACGTCACCATTTGCCCGTGGGATTGTCAAGGGAAGTAGTTTGTGATAACACTCGATATTATGGTTGTGTTATGTAGGCCCTGTCATACAAAGGGCTCATAAAAGAGAATGGGATTATCTTTGAATTTGATAATAATCTCAAAATAAATTTGGTTGCAAAATGTCTTATCATATCTAATATATTATAGTGACAAATAATCATCAATAATAATCAAAACAATTCTGTATCATTTGTGATGGCAACATTGTATATTTGAGTTTATTTTTATTGAATTACTGGAATTGTTACATGGATCGTGGACTCAAATCTAAAAGTGGCTCTACGTAGGTTTTCTCATACGTCTCATTTGTTCTGTATATGTCTTTTTGAATTCCGCACAGATTTCAGATTATTTTTGCAATTCATTGACTGCATTCATAGACTTCCAGAGGTGATGCCCACTCAACATCATTATTATGAAAAGTTGGGGATATTAGGAAATTGTCATCAGTGCCGCCATGTTAACGCAATAACTCAAAGACTATTTCATAAATCATTTTCAAATGATATAGCCCCATAGACCTTAGTGCGAGGAAGAACTGGATTGATGAGATATATCTCATATACATCGTTTTTTACTATAATTAATAATTATATTTTACCCACATGGGGGAGCTTTTTACAAAAAAAACCAAAAACTTTTTTTTGTAACAACTTCCTTACTGTTGGTCCGATTTAGTCCAAATTTGGTGAATATGAATCAACTCGAGGAGACCTATCTTTATTGATCATATTAAAGTTATTAGGATGGTGTGTTTTTTTAGTTTCTACAAAAAACACTGTTTTTTGGACATTACCTCACATTTAATTTTAGGAGTACAATCAAGGGGATTACTTGTACAATGAGGGGACAGCAACAAGGACCATGGCTTGGTTCAATGATCATGATGGACGCCTCTTTTGTACTTCCAGAGATGTTGAGTGTTTTATGATAGGGAATACGTACTATTAGGAGCTTTTTGCTTGTAGCTTCAGAATGATTCTGATGCTGCTTGGACAAAATAATCCAATGACCACCACACATGTAATTTTCATCAAAATCAAAGTGATATTCTGGATCTCTGGATCCAGACTAATTAGATTTATGGGACTCACTCATAATTCACTGCTGTGACATAAAAAGTAAAAATGCTACACACCAAAGATCAAATATGATCAGTCCGATGCAGATTTATTTAATCGTAAAAACATTATTTCTAAACATTTTCTGAGCTACGAGTGTAGTTTTGCATGAAGAACAATCAAACAAATAATAATTAATTATATGATATTACTAATATGATTCCACATTCTAGGGCCAGATTTTGATTGTCAAGAAGTATTTTTATGAGAGTAAAACTGTCACAGGACTGCTGAGGTGGACTCTCGTTGAGCTGCCTTGGCAGAATGTGTATTTTATAAATCTAACTGTAGTGATTTTAATGGTGGATTCTAAAGCCACATTTCACCTACAGCACTGCTGCAAGGGCAGAATCCTTGCGTGTGCAGCATTCAAAAAGAAAAATGTAATAGGGCTTATTATTTTACTACACCGCGTATCTCTTGCGAGATCTAATGCAACAATATTACGTAACTTTAAAAACACTGCAACTGTCCAAGTTACATCAGCTAGACGTGTCTTTACTTTGTCAAAACACATTTATTAATGAGCCCCTTTGAGATATAATTAAATGAAACACTATTTACTGTGTCACTTTGTAATTAATCCCTGGACAATTAGCAAACTTGTCATTGATAATGACATTCTCTGTTGTTTGCTAATGAACATGATTTTTAAATAACAACCAAAGGGGGTGCATCAGGTGACACTCGAAAGCATAAAAGTTTAATTCTTTAAATGTTTAATGTTGGGGTTTTTTAAATTAAGGTCATAAAATTGTGAAAGAAGCACAATATAATATTTCCTTTGTGTGAGTGTTTCGATCTTATTTGTATGCTATTCATAATATTCCACAAAAAAAATGTTTTAATGAATTTCAGTAAAAAACATTATGACATAAAAGTTTTAACTGCTCTTGTACTGTTTTTTATGTGTCCCAGTAGAAACAAAGTAATTGAAACAGTGTAGTGGAGCGGTCACATCAGGCCTTTGGGAACAAAGACCATTATTTTGCTCACTAAAGGGCCTCAAGGACATCAGGACATCAGGAAAGACTAATCACCTCACCCAAGAGAAATGGACATGATGGACCAGTGAAATGGTCTTATAATTGATTTGACATTTTAATCTTACATGTTCCCTTGGTGCTTACGTTTTTGCTGATTTTTACTGAATCATTTTCAGTCAGCGGTCATTTTAAACTTTGTATTCAAACCTAACATATTCATTCTGGTGAGGAACAGTGTCCTAGCAGCCTCTGCACGAAACCTCATATGGAGTTTTCAGAAACTGAATCTTTTCTTTGTAGCACTGCTGTTGCAGTCTAATTTTGGGTTACCGTTTCTTTTCATAAAATGCGAGGTGACTTTGCTGTCAAGTAGTGGTGCAGTTCACATTTTGAATGTGTGTACAACTTCACACATTTCTTTCTGATTGCAATGGAGCTCATGGCAGTCAATATATTGTATATTTTGTATCCACTTCAGACTAAATTATAGCCACTGACAGGGTCAGTCAGAATAACTACCTCATTGCAGTGGCACATGTCAGTGGATACGGAGATACTTGATGCAGCATATGAACATTTTGTTCTCCAAGTTGATCAATTGGAAGCACTTCTTGCTGACAATTGCCTCAAAAATAATAATGGTGCTTCTGACAGGAAGGTGTCAGAACAAACTAAGCATCACAGAGCGTTTTTTGCGTCAAAAATAGGGCATACACAAAGAAATGGCTGATGGTGTAAATTAGACAGTATGATTATCACGACTGATTTAAAATCCTCAAAAAAGTCTCAATGTTTTATAGTGAATAAATTGAAATCAAGATAAAATTCACCGTGCTTTTATTTTGAAAGCATTTGATTGCACTCTTGTTGTATCTTTAGAGTAATGAACTACCCTACACTGAAAAAGAATTTACAGAAAATGAATGAAGCACAAAAAATACACATTCACATGCTTGATTAATTTGGAGAATATAATAAAAATTTTTATTTAGGTTGGACATCCTTCTGCATATTTGAAAATATGGGAAATAAGGGAAAAAACTTTAATAAACTGGGAAATAAAAAGTCTTTTTTTGTATCGTTTTTAAATAAATTACCACTTCCTGTGATTTGCAAATCAAATTTTCATAGTCATCACAGCAGATTATTGTGGTATGGAATGTATGTCTACAATAGTGTCCCTGCCCAAATGGTAATATCCAGAGCTAGCAAACCAAAGTCTTTGTTGTTATAAGAGAATAGACTAGTAATAATAATAATAATAATAATAATAATACATTTAATTTATAACGCACTTTACATTTGGATCAAATGCCAAAGTGCTACAAAGTAAAAGCAGATAAAAACGTCAATAAAAAATAGGATTTTTGTAACTTCCACAAAGATTGAGACAAAAGTTAGGGAATGCCACTTATCAACAACCCATAGATGAGAATTTTTAAAAAAAAGGTCTGCCTATATTTATAGGACAGCAATATGGTGGGGTTGTGACAGATGACAACATGAATCAATACTCCGAGGTTCGTAAATTTGAAGAATCTGAATGTTCATGAAATTACATTATAAATTTGAGTTCTTAACAGATTCTTTACAAACATTAGTCTGTTTTACGTTTACTAATCAACACTGTTATCGAGACAAAATTCTCAGTCCTGACCTTCTATGGCTTTGCCCATGATGAGGAGGATCATGAAAATCTCCATAATGAAAAATATCCACATGAAGAAGCGATCTAAAACTATATAACAGTTGGCTATATAGTCGATGTGAGGCAGCAGTGGCCTATCATTGCACTGTGAGCTTCAGGAAACCTTTTGGTCTTGTCTCTCTTCATAACTCAAGCCTTCCTTCATGCATCTCACATTATCCACAGGATCTTCACAGTCCGTGCTCATGACGACGCCATTCTCCAGGTGCTGCAGTGGTTGGTCAGGTTCTTTCCCCTCGAACCTATGGGACGGATCATCTGATGTCCTCCCTCTCCTGAGCCACTCTGGAGCTCCTTTTCTCTTGAGTTTTGCCCATCTTGAAGACACATTCCTCTCTGCATGCTCCTGGCTGACCTTTCATGGTGCACCTGCTGTTATTGACCGGTGAGGGTTCCTGTTTCTCTGTTTGCGGTGACATGCCATTTTCAAAGACTTCATAAACAAACACCATGTACTGGCCATGTACTGCAGAATTACTTTCTTGGCCCCCTTTGGAACGGGCTTGGAATCAGGGCCACAGTGATGTATGTTCATGATGAAGATGGAGGCAGTGATCATTGTCATTGTTGCAATGTAATATTTTCCTGCGGGAGAAAATAAAGTAAAATCAGCATATACTCGTGGCGTACATGACACATGTCCTCTTCTATCGTTTTACCAATGAGGGGTACATTCTCAGATAGTGGCATGATTTCTGCAACCAGCAAGAAGACAGTGAGGGCAATCATCACAGTGACACCAATGACAACTTCTCTCCAGAGTCAGTCAGTCAGAGTTGTGTCTGCATTTTATATCTTTCCAGTCAAGTTTTCATAATCCCTTTACTTAACACCATCAAAGCCATCTGTAGGAATAATTGCTCTGTGGCCTTAAAGTTGCTCAAGTGACATCGTTTTTATCCTTCATCTTCCTCCTTCACCCTAAGGTGATTTGGATGACTGGGCTTACACGTTATGTAAACACAAAAAAGTGAAGTGTAGAGCCTGAGCACCAAAGACTTTCTCAGAGACCAATAATCCCAGGCCATTTGTTGTAGTAATCATTACTTGATTCTGTGTCTCTCGTGTCCTTTAACTTAGATTATTGGGGTATAGAAAGCAGATGGAGCATTGGACATTCCTATATAAAAACAGGCTTACAGGAATGTTCAGCTTGTGCCTTTCATACTGACCGAAAGGTCCCAAAGAAGATTATTACTTGAGTCATTAACCCAATACCAGTACGACCTACTTGTTATATAGGACTATCGGCCATGAGGCGTGCGTATTTTTATCCATGTCATCTATTGTCTGCGAATGGATTTTGAATAAATTGTTTTTCTAGGATAATCTTTGTTAGTTCTTTGTTTTCTCTCTGAAACAGGTGGGGAAATATAACACATCATTCAATAAACTTTTTTGTTGGGTTTATATTGACCAGCATATGTTATGACATTATTCATAAGACCTTTACCACTTCTATTTTCTTCCAGGTGACTTTAATTTGTCCATGCACTCTGAACCAAAGTCATTTTGTCCTGTAATTTTAGTTACCTGCAGGATCGTCAATGCAAAGTACTATTTTATACGGTTCGTGCCTATATTGCTAGAAACACAATTACTGTTTTCTTGTGGATTTACAACACAATACTGATCAGTTCTCTATACAGTGTTTTATATTTAAAGTAAGTTAACTGTATTTGAATCTCTCTTTTTTAGGTTGCATTTATTGTTATTAAAGAAATGTTACCGTAACACTACGATGGTTATGATGACTATAAATGGTAAATTGACCAACTTATATAACACCTTTGTTGTGTGACCAATCCCAGCACTGTTAGTCAACATTTACACTCAGTAAGGCAAGGATGCAGTACAATAACCATTCACACAATCATTCATACAAACATATAACATGTAGAAAGAAAAGGCTGAAGAACAAGCCACCAACCCCCTGATAAAGATATCACTGCTCTACCTCCTGAATCTAGATGCCTCTAAACTTCTGAACAATAAAACTACTGGTAATAGAAATAGTTATAAAATAATTTTAAATGACAATAATGATATGACATTTTCTTACAATGTAACATCTGAAGGAGAAACACAGCTTGAGTTCATGGACTACATGAGGTATGATCAGTGGAACAATGCTTTATCACTGCAGCTCTGTCACAAACTGCAAAAGCCGGGCGTAGCTTTTCTGTTTCATTTTAAAACTTGGTTCTCAAACTTTTCTTTCCCCTGCCTTCAACTTTGATTTGAACATGTTGCTCATATGTATTCCGATTCAATACAGATTTTTATACCGAATTCAATTAATGTATGTTAGTTTTTCAATTTTACCCTACTTTAGCAGGTGTAACTTAAAATTAAAACTTGTTATAGCAGCAAAATAACGTTTAGACACTCCTTTATAGTTTTGAGTGAATTGCACAATCAAAACACTACATTAAGTTAGTCTTAGAAGAATTAATATAGGATAGAATAAAAGTTAAGTTAATCAAAATAAATAGCTTTTGTTAAAATTCTTTTTGTTTGTTTAGTTAGTTGGACTCTAACAATCCATGTTTATCAGATGATGCTTCAATTACCCAATCGAGTCATGTAGGTTTCACATAGGTCTGTAATAATAATGTTATTAAATTGTATGTAATATAACTCAGTTTGGTTGAAATCATTGACATCTCTAGATTAGGTAAATTCAACAAATTATTCTTTGAACTATAGATGCTGTTTATACTTGCAGAAAATGTCCTGGCTAGTAATATAGCATTACTAACATGCAGGTATTTTTGCAAAAATTAATTCAAATTCATTTAGAAGACAGTGTTATTATATAGCTATTGCATTTACAATTGGGAAAGATTATGCCCGGAAAACAAAACTTAGATTTTTTAAATTATAAATACACCACACAAAACAATTTCAACAAGACTCATTAAATGGATAACCAGAATTTGTATTTCTGACATGCCTCTCCGGCTTCTGTTGACATATGAAACCATATAAGGATGGCGTTGCTGGTCTAATGCCTGGTGTGGGTGTCTGCACATATTCTTCTCACACATATAATCTGGTATTGACACAGATCACACCAAAAGGTTTTACCATGTCGCCAAATTGTGATAGTGTCACCTGCAGGGTCACATTCAGTATGTTGTTGGTTTCCTCCACAGGCCTCAGCGCACTGCATGGTAACATGCAACATCATCCATGCCACGTTACATTTACTTTATTTACTATTAATGCCTAAATTGATAGAATGAGATTCTGTTCAATTCAGATTTTTTGATCAACTCATGCTATTTGTAGATCAAGAATATGAATGTGGATGCTGAGGGGGGAGGGTAAAGAGAAAAAAAGAGAGACATGGCAATGTATGGCAGATGGTGGTAGAGGGCAGAGGGAAAGGCTAGATTACCCTTCTACAAACCCTGCCGCAGAGATCAGTGAAACCCACTATAATGTACCAACAGTGATTTTCTCTAGTCAGAATGTGTACATGTACATGTCAGTCAAGACATTTACATGTACATGTCTTGACTGAATGCTAAATCTTCTGACATAAAAACAGATTACAGTATTAAAATGGACTCACAGCAGGGAGACTAAACATACCAACATTATTTAATAGAAGAGTATTTTTATATCTATATTTCCGTTTAGGGAGGATAAGGAAACAATATAAAACTATGTCACCTCCAATTCCATAATTCAAAATGTCAAGGAAATCTGAGAGGACACACTCAAAAAGGAGAATTTGCTGACTGCTACTCTGACTGGAATGTAAAATTAATTTTGTATGAAATAACTCAAGGTTGTCATCCAATCACGTTGATGCAAACTGATGTGATCCAGTTTCCCCTTTCTTGCTTTGTGTCCACCCATGATGCACACTGTGTGAAACTTAAATATCTGTAGCAGCTGATATTGTGTCCACTCAACAAATATTATATATTGAATTAACTTAGTTAAATCAAGTGAAGGTTATATAAACAATATATGGGATTATGAGGACATCAAATCCCTGAACAACTCGTCCAAATTTTCAGCTTTCTGGGACACGACATGCCTGGATTCTGCGAAGAAATAGATCATCCATAGAAATGATGCCATTAAAACGTATTTTTAAAAAAAAGAACAATGGTCGCTGCTCACTTTCTGTCATAAGTCTGCCAGCACAGGCATGAAAAAAACAATATATACCAATTTGTAATTTTACTGGTAAATTAAAGATAACTGAAACCTACTTGACAAAATAACTGAAACACAGAAACAAGAGGACTAACGTTTGGACTCTGCTCCCCTTCACCTTGATGAAACAAATTATTATTATCCTATATTTTCTTCTGTTTTATTTTGAGTTTATGTCATTTCTTTGTTTTTATTCATTTATTTTTTAAAGAGATAACAGTTACTCTGGATTCAAGCTTCAAGAATTACAATGACTTGGATGAAGGTGAATCCACTCACTCAGGGTTTTGCCCGGACTTGCAAATAAAATAGGGAAACTGTGTTCCTTCTCAAAACTGTGTAGGGAAAATAATAAAGCAACATATATGCAATAACACAGATGTCTGAGAAAGGACCGAATTTCAAGAAATGATGTCAGAGATGTTTTCACTGCGGGTCATTCGGTCTGCTTTGTATGGCGCAGATACTGAAGGAATGGATCCAGGATCTCGTGACTTAGCAGGGGGTAGATTTTGCCATGAATTGAGCCAAACTGAGGTTCTTGATCATTGATTTCTTTCATTGACTCGCTGCTCCACCCAGAGAGGCAGCAGCGTCTTCTCTGCTCTTGTTCTCTTCCGGGTGCGCAAGCTTTCCACGCAGCTGCACGAAGACGATGCTGCAAGCCGCGGTCTTATTGTCATATTCTTGGAGCATCCTCGTGAAATACAGGAACTGGAAAAATGTCAGAGGAAAATAAACTGATTGGATCATCCCGAGCTTTGCACCCAGGTGTTGAGAATCCCTGCCGAAGCCTGATATCATGAATGTTGTTATAGTTTAGTTACTATAGAGGTACAAGCCGAATGTGTCTAGGAAAACTCAACATCTAGTGGAGGTAGGTTGACTTTTATTCAGATGCTCTGTAATTCACGCTTGGAGTAAAATCTCCATAGATAATTAACATTTTCTGCATTTAGATATGGCTTCAATTATGCTTGGAGAAAAATGCAACATTAGTCCACATCTGCCTGTGATTTATATGTTATATTAATATGTTTATATGTTCAAATGCTCTTTAAACAGACTGTGTTTTCACTGTTTCAGGCCACAATGCTGCGGGGCACAATCTTTGGGCACGAGAGGCCCCTGGTCATCAGGGTGTCATTTAGCTCCTGTGTTCTGGCTACTGTGTGTCTGCCTCTGTTTGGACTGATAACTTGTGTCTTCATATCCTCTGTTTTTCATTTTGAGGACTCCACTGGGACACATTGCCAGGTAACATCCTTATTTCTGTTTTTCTATTGATTCGACGTGCCTTATTAAACTACTGTATAATACAATCATTATATTATTGTGTGATTTCAGGTTCCTAATTACCTGCCATCTATCAGTGCCTCAATAAGTCTAAGTCCCGAGTGCCACATATGGCGATTCTGCATCGGGTTGCACTCGGCACCGAGGCTCCTGGTGGCTTTCACCTACTTCAGATTTTACAGGGCACGTTTTGCCTCTAAGTTTCCAGAGAGTCCGCTCAGCTGCTTCAACCTGGCCTTTTCTATTTCTGAGAATCTTGGCCTCCTGCTCCTCACATATGTATCATCCACTGAAACATACTGTGAGTAACACATATCTCTGTTATTTGTATTGAAACTTCTGCTGTGCCGAGTAAGATGATATGTTTCATGGGTTAGGAAAAACTCCAATGAAGACTTGTCACTCTTCTACGGTCTTGATAATCTATATTTTACTATATTTAATCTTTATTTATTAATGCAAATGTCAGTGAGATTAAAATCTGTTGTATAAGAACCTTTGTTGTCCCTTTTTTTTTACAGCTTGAATGTAAAGCATGTGGGATTAAATCTGTTCAAAGGAACAGCAAATTATTGAATTCTTATTTTAGTTGCAATTGCTATCCTTTATTAATCAAATCTTCCCTCTTCCTTATTTATTCATTTTGCTCTTCAGTTGTACATAAGGAAGGATTTGTCCTATTCATCATTAGTTCCCTTATCTACATGCTGATAACCTGCCATTTATGGAAGGCTATTAAGAAGTATTCATTAAATCCTGAGGTAAGAAATGCCAAATCTCACACAAAAGACTGTAATTTATCATATCTGCCGCAGTAGTTCCGAGAGTTTAGTATTGGTGCTCTTTCTGTTTCATAGGATGCCAAATCTCACCACTGGAAAGTACGAATCTTACTTCTCAATATGTCTTTCTGTGCTTTTGCTGGATTCTTCTATTGGAAACACAACGTGTACTGTGAGTCAGGGAGTAAGTATTAAATCAGCTTTGTTCAATCGAATTGCTCCAAAAAGGTTGAAATCTGCGCTAAAAATGTTTCTATCATTCTCTTATTTTCCCAGGTTATACACTTTTTGCCCTGTTTGAGTATCTAGTTGTCTTCTCCAACATGGCCTTCCATCTCACAGCAGTGTGGGATTTTAAGAGCCGGGAGGTCATGCTCGTCTCATCCTCTGAAGATAAAGACTTCTGACTAGAGATTCAAGGACACATTGCTAAATGTACCACCACTCAACCACCTGTCGATAACACAGTTGATCTTGTTCAAGAGGAGGAGTGGGCTGAAGATCTTTTCCATATATTTCCATAATAATGGGTTCCAAGCACTTCATGTTAATGTCAGACGTGTGCAAAACATATACATGTGAGCTACTGCGGCATGGTGTAATCATTGAACCATGTGTGCATTTTCTCCTCATGCTTCACCAAACAACACCCAATTTACAAAAGGGTGGGATGTTTGATAAAAATGTAAAAATGACATTACATAAATGAAATTAGCAACGTTTTTTTGACTTATATTCAATTTTAAAAAGTATGAGTATTTAGTATTATTATTTGGTGCTAAGAAAACATTCCAACAGCACTGAGTCTGATGGATTTTATATTGTTTTAAATTAGATTTATAATATATTGAGATATTTTCTTTGCAAACAAGGGACTGTAATTTTCAAAGTTTTAATTTTTACCATTCTTGTTTTGAATATAACATGATGTGAAAAAATAATTCATGTTAGAAAATAATTTACGGGAACTATATTCACTGCTTAATTGAATGCACAGCTGCAAGATAAAAGTTGTAATCTAAAATAGCATTGTTAATAATGTTGGTGATTACAGAACTTAATATTGTATTGTTATTTTTTTCTCAACATGGAAAAACACTTGATCATAGTTATACTATCTATCTATCTATCTATCTATCTATCTATCTATCTATCTATCTATCTATCTATCTATCTATCTATCTATTTCTCTCTCTCTCCATATATATATATATATCTATCTCTCTCTCTATCTCTATCTATCTATGTATCTATCTATCTCTATCTATCTCTCTCTCTCTCTATCTCTCTCTCTCTCTCTCTATCTACAGAGGACTGACGCAGGACTTCATGCACTGGTGCCAGTGGAACCACCTCCAGATCAACGCGGGTAAGACCAAGGAACTGGTGGTGGACTTCCGCAGGCACAC
>VRLP01009001.1:0-14439 GCA_009660295.1 Lophius piscatorius
AATAAAAGGTATACTTGTCGGTTAATAGTATTGCAGGCTGTAGAACTCTGATGGAAAAGCGGCGAACAGACAACGCCAGCGTCCTCTCCCTTCAGCGTCCAGACTAAAATATAAATATATAAATATAATATAATATAAATATAAAATATATACAGATAGAGCTCCACAGGCCTATTTATACGCACAAAATTTGGTCTAAATTTGACTAACTGTTGAGAAATCATAGGACGAAAACTTTTGAAGCTAAAACTGTGTCATAAATTTAAAACTAACTTACCAAAATCAATTCAGTTCTTTCTAAGGTCTATTTGGGTATAAAATTGGTAAATGACCCATGACAACTTTTGGGGTATTTGTAAGAAAAACAACCGTCTAGGGCGTGAAATACGAACTACTAAAGTAAAGTCTACTTGAGTCGATTCATTTGGGAAAATTTGGACTAAATGGGAGTAATGGTTGACACAATGTATTGCCCTTAAGCTTTCAGAGATAAAGCTCCGGCTAGTGTTGAAATTATTCAACCAACCTTTTCTGAAAGGGAGATAAAGCTCCCGTTGGGTTAGACGTATTAAATTATATATACATTTAATGGTTCTGAAAATCGTAAGGATCACAATAAGGACTATGAAGATATGTAATTTAAAATGAGCCATGAAAATTCTCGAGTTATGTTGAGATAAGTAGTTTTTAAGCTAATAAAATATGTACTTCTAGAGAAAAAACGAAATTTTAGAGTAAAGAAAAGAGAAAATTATGGCCTGGCAATTTTGGAGATAAAGTTCTCAGGGCTTTTAGAGATTATATTAGACTGTAAAACCATTTTGAAGTCTTTGGTTTTTTAATTTCTATAATTAAGTCGCCCCCTTTCTGTAATTTTCTAGGAGAATGGAGCGAGACTGAATTTTCATCTTTGTATGAACTTCTTTTCTAATTTGTGTATCCATTTTTTCATTATTATATTATTTTCTACTCTCTGTCACTTTCTCTACCCTCTTATGTATCTATATTGGACGTCCATGGCTTTCTCTGATTATATTTATGTGTTTACGATGAATGTTTTATTATTCTTAACACTGTAGGCAGGCATTAATAAATGTTCTTTTAATTTTAACAAGGACAGAATTTCCCTTCCGGCAATATACCTTTTGAATTTTTGGGCTTTAGGAGAATGTTTAGGCATACAAGTACTGCATGTATTGTCTAAATTCATATAAAAACAAATATTAAATATGGATAGCAGTTGGCAGAAATCCCTGCCATGTTCATGCTGATAAACTCAGACATTTAACCCAGAAGAAAGTTAAATTAGAAGCATTAGATACAACTAAAAGTGACATTAGCAAGAAATCTTCAGCTTTTTAAGTGGATGTGAGTTCATAAACAACTTCAGTGTAAAATACCTGCGCTGTATGGAGCAGTGAAGGAAGCACTTTTAAGGCAAAACAAAGCTTTGTGCACAAAAAAGAAAAAAACTTGCTTACCAGGCATCTAAGAATAAACATGAGGAAGAGGAGGATGCAGGAAGGAGGGTAAGAGGGCTGTGGAGGAACAAACACAGACGGGGAAGGAAGAAGCAAAAGATGAAGGTGATTTGGAGAGAGGAATAAAGTTGGAGTCGGGGTGGTGTGGGGGGCAGTGTCTGGAAATAGACCACACAGAGGCAGAATAAGAAAAGCACCAACATCACCACGGCAGCGGACCGGCACAGCTCACAATTCCCTCCTGGATATTTTATGGAGCGTAAATTATTCGATGCAGCCCCGCCATTCTGGTCAGGAGTGAGATGGAGAAAAGGACGTGATGGAGGAGGAGGATGAAGAAGGTGAATCGGGCTGCAGTCATTTTTATGCGATGGAATTTTAACGAGAGGTGGAAAACATCAGGAAATGTCCTGCAAGGAAATATAGCACAAAATATACAATATTATGTTAAATTATGACCTCATGGTGGGAACGCTGAGGGTGTTTTGGGAAAAATTGCAATGAAGTCAAAACGTTGATGTCATTGTGAAAATAAGTATAAGCATTCACAAGTTTAAGTTTATTGTTCGCTAAGCTAACATTTCTAGAAGAGAAGGACCTGCATTCCAATCCAGATCAGATGCTGAACCACCTCAATTCTATTCCCCTATTCGACCTTTGGAGTTCCCAAAGGTCGAATATCGGAGCTCCACATCTTTTCTCTAAGGTTGAGACCAGCCACCCGACAAATGAAGCCCATTTCAGCCGCCTGTATCTTTGACCTCATTCTTTCAGGCTCAACCCAGAACTCAGGACCATAGGTGGGTGTTGGAAGGTAGATGGACTGTTGACTTGACTGCTAATGTTGCACCAGACTTCCTGACCGTCTCATGGTCCATTTTCCCATTACTCCAAAAAAAACCCCGAAATGCTTAGTTTGAGTCTGAATCCATGTAAATTCTTTACCTTGAAGCAGCAACTAACCCCCCAAAGAGAAGGGGACAATCAAGCTCTGCTCTATCTGTGGCCCCCCGAGGGGGCCTCGTTCTGCCCTCTTCAGGGTGGGTATCTGGGGGCTCTGTCATCTCCGTTGCGCAGCTTCTCGCGCCGGGGGTCCATCAGGACTCGGGCGGTTCCACTCGCATTTTCGGGGGTCATCCTTCTTCTGTCCTTCTGTGGGCCTGCCCTTGGCCAGGGTGCTTCCTTTGTGACCCCTGGCTAGCTTTCCCTTGGAGCTGGGGTGCGGTTCGCCCGGGGGCACCTGATTTCATGTCCTTCATGCTCTGGGGGGCCAAGGGGCATGGTGATGGCATGGGCCCTATCTGCTTACTGTTGGGGTTCTGCGTGGTGTTGTGATGACCCCCCCACTTGAATCCACATCCAGTGACAATCTGTTTCACACACCCAATAGAAGAGTGGGACATCAATGGCTTGAATTAATTTTAAACTTAAAACACTACTATGAATAATTCATAGATTAGACACAACCGAAATAATGAACCGGTTAATTAGCAAATGGTGTTACAAATGCCTTGAAATAGATTACAGAATGATCTATAGACTAGATGGTATAATGATTTTGTTTATTACAAGGTTTCCTATCCTAACACAATATATCAGAAACGATATCTTTGTACTGTACTTGATTTTATTCCTGCAGAATAAAATCAAGTTATACCAGGAAAAATGCTCAACTGCAATATTAAATTAAAGTTTACAGACTAAACAGCTGGTATTTCTCGGTTGCATAGAAAACTTTCCCTTCTTGCCTCAACACACATTAAATGTTAATATCTATGGAAACCTTTGTAGTTGTGCTTGGAGAAGCTTCGGGCCTGGATGGCTGCTTGGATCACATGTCTGATATTTAAACACACCATTGAATATTTATAGAGATCCCACGGTCGCATGATGCATATTTATGATCAAGTGCATGTTCCGCTCTGATGATTGACATAACTGAGAAGCTGAGCTCAGCCCATGACGACCCGTATCCTCGCCAGTCCTATGAAAAGTCATTAGAATTCAACAGACCAAGGAGACTTATTACATCTCAGAAAAGTCGGGGATACTATGGAATCATCTCCGCCGCGGCCGCCGCAGATCCTCCGTGTTATCGTGATAACTCAAAAACAATTACATAAATCATTTTCAAATTGTAGACCCACATAGACCTTAGTGTGAGGAAGAACTGGATTGATTTTGGGAAAGGTTGGTTTCAAATCTCTGACATTAGGGGAACTTTAGCCTCAATCGTTAGTCCGATTTTATCCAAAATGTGTAGCATTTGAATGGGCTCACAGAGATCTATATTGTCTCTATATATACAGGTTAAACATTTATCCAACGTATATATATATGTATATATAGTATATTTTTCTATAATTATTCAGACTTTAATCACTAGGGGCAGCTTTTTTTTATCAAAAACACGTGTTTGTGTGTTTTGGACATAACTTTACATTTAATCCAAGGAGTTCAAAGAGGGGCATTGCTTGTACAACGCAGGGGATTGGGGACTTTCCGGGATATACTATCAAGGACGACAGCATAGGTCTAGTTTGATATATGTTCAAGCGGAGCCGGGTCACATCGTTAGCATGAGGCCAATGGAAGCTAATGGTAATAGTAACTTGATTATCTATAAGATAGTTTTGCACTGTTTCCAAATGTCAGGATCGCAGTCATTTTTGTATTAACTTAATAAAAAAGCTCCCCCTATAGTCGTTAATATACAAACGACCTTCCCCAAAGTCAATCCAGCTTTCCCTCCAACTAAGTTCTATGTGGATATAAAATTAGAGTGTTAATCTGAGTTATGGCCAGACGTGTATATGTCAAATATGTCAGATTTTCTCTAACAGTTGATATTTTATTCCCTAGAGTGAAACCAGGGAATTGTGATCTTTTTGGGGACGACGGCGTTGGTCTGCTTTACAAGAGACAGAGTTGAGACATTCATGTGAGACACACACAAAATTATTTTGTTTGATCTGCAGACAAATATATCTTTAGGGATTAGACGGCTTGTCCTTTGCCCTGTGTTTAAAAATCGAAGTCTTTACCAAGTGTGCATTAATTTAAACAAGCCAACACTGTTAATTAAACTCCCTACAAACATTTATCTATTTGGGAGCACAGGTACGGAGCCACCTGCTGGGCATTGCTTCCTGTCACACCTCCAACCGTGTCGTCTGGACAGCTGCAGGGTCATCAGCCGGGGACCAGCCTTCATTGATGTTCCGCTCCATTATTCCCAGAACGTCTCACAGTGTTGGAGGGACGGTAAGGACGTCTCCCTACCACCCCCTTTAGCTGACCCTAAGACCCTTGCTCTCCCGTTGACGGATCCTTCCCTCTTAGCCAAAGCCAGAAACTGCCCTGTTCAGCCTCCTCAGAAAGATCCCTGAGTGATAGCCGACCTCTACAGGGAAGATGACCGCTGACCAGTCTGCCTCTCAGTCGTCAACTCCGTGTACTTTTCTTTTTTCCGCTCGAATGCTACCTCCATCCCTCCATCCCAAAGGAGGAAGGGAGCCCTGCCATGATCACATGATCACCGAGGTGGACCACAAGATGATATCTTGATGAGAAACTAAGCTGCATCTCGAGGTACGACTAATACTGGCCAAAAAGGAGGATTGACCCTGAACAGGAATTCTGTCCTACGGTTTTTGAGAAGGTGATGGATCATATCCCATTAAGGATGGATGAGAGAAATCCTTCACGCCCCCACTGGCAAAGGCATAGAAACACTGCATTTGACAACAATATTTTCTTTAACTGTTTTTGCATTTTAAGTAACATTTTTTTTATTTTTTGGACATGCAGTCATACTCAGGGTTGAGATTTTAAGTTAATAAAGAAGATCTTACTTCAGAAACTACACATTTCATCCCCGTGGAAACCACATTTAAAGTGTGGCACAGAAAGCCTCTGCATTACGATATTTATTCAAGTTAAGCTGCTATCCCTCGTAAATAAAAGGCCAGGACAGAGGAGCACTAAAAACTAATATTTTCTTCCTTATGGTGTATTATTTCACTCCCCTGCATCTCAGCAGCTATTAATCATAATGATGTCATAATGTTTATGACGTGGCCGGCCCAATCTGCAACCGGTGGTCCATGTTGGTGACCACACCCGCTTAACCCAGGCAGGTGATGTGGAGCACTGCTCCTTCTAATCAACTAGATCTATGCTGACGTCCCCCAATATTCCCCAATACCCGAATGGTTCCTATGCATCAAATTTGGACATAATCAGGAATGTCCAAATTTCCTTTCCCAGATATCGGGAAAGGAATGCAAAAAGCTCCCTCTAGTGGGTAAAATATGAACAATGAAAGAAAAACATGACGTATACGAGACAGATCTCCTTGAATCAATTCATCTGAACCAAATTTGGACTAAATCAACCCAACTGTTGAGAAATCATGGCCTGATTGGAGAAAAAGTGCCCCTAGTGGCATAAGTTGGAGAAAAAGTGCCCCTAGTGGCATAAGTATTTAACCAAACTTTCCCCAAATCACTCCACTACTTCCTCACACTGAAGCCTATCTGGGTAAAAACTTTGAAAATGATCCATGAAACAGTTTTTGAGTTATCGCTCTATCGCTGGGTTTGGAGAGGATAGTTAGAAATGGCTACTTTGAAGTTGAAGAATATTTGATTATTGAGTGAAACATCCATGAAACTCTCTCAAGGTATTTTCCAAAAAGAGCATTTCTAGAATTAATTCTTAATTCATTGTCCTTCAGAGACTCAACAAATGTGTCCATGAACAAGAATTTGGAGACAAAGGAGAGAAGAAAAGAAAACCTTTTAACAGGCAGAAACCTCCAGCGGATCCAGAGGACTCAGGGTGGACGACCTACTGCCATGACCAGTTGGGTTTGGAGAGAGTTTATTTAGCGTGCATTTAAATGCTTAAATATCTTGAACCTCAAACATCCACAAAATGAGCAAGAAAAGGATAAGAAAAGTGAAATGGTCAGTTGGGTCACGCTCTAATGTTCCCATCACTGCAGCCATCGAGCTAAAAGTTCAGAACCAGAGATTTAGGACATCCCTGACAGCCCACACTGCTCTGAAGGCAGCCATGTTGTCGGTCAAACTGTGGAATGTGTGCTCCACTCTCAATCGGTGCACAATCGACCCCATAAAGCAGAGGGAACAGAACTCGGGGTCTTTCTGCTCTTTCATACTCCCAGCTTTGCACAGGAAGTAATGAAATGTATCAAAACCAATGTAGACCTTTTTCTCTACAGGTCCAAATAAAAGGATGCAGAGAGAGAGAGAGCTAGAGAGAAGGAGAGAGAGACAGAGAGGGGGAGGGGCAAGGGAGAGTGGGAGAGAAAGAGTCTGTGGAAAAGAAAAGGAGGAGGGGGGGCAGATATGCAAAGCAACAAAAACGATATCAGCTATAGTAACAGGCGGTGTTACTATAGCTGTGAGTGTCTCGACATGTTCTCCCACACAAGAGAGGATTGGGTTTAATATAAAAGTACAGCAACAACAACTGCATCGTATGAGGAAGACAGAGAAGGAAGGCGCGTGGCGATCTTGTCTAGCGGCGCAGCATTTACGCTAACACTTTGAGAGGATGTGGTGAGGATTTCCGTTCTAAAGGGTGAAAATAACCCAAATGCAGACGGAGAAGACGGAAGCGAGGCAGATGATGGTCAAACCAGAAGAAGCAGTCCAGTAGTACTGATAAAGAAATACCATCCAAAAAAGACATCTCTTATAAACACGTTTGCTGTTGCAAATCAACGTTATAGAAACAAGGTAATATACACAAAAGTAAAATAAATGTGCATGTTACAAACATAAATAATTTAATTAATGCTTAATAATCCATGTTTACGTTGAGTGAAATCAAGAATATCTGTCTTCATTGATGTGACTCTGTACATAGTGGGTAAAAGAAGACGTCCAAACTCAATCAAAAGGTTCTAGATGAGGTTTCTGACTCCTGCAGGTGTGTGGCTGCAGGCGTAGCCGTCAGACTCGGACTCACCGTTCATCGTATTTACATATTTACAGGATTTCCCTCTTCCACAGCTCCAGATGTCTGGTTTTAGAAGGAGGTAGATGTGTCAGCATGTCCTTGACCTATAATCGTTTCAGTTTTGATCTGATGACGAAGATGCTTCTTACCGACCGCCAGAAAAAGTTCCATTTTTGACACTATGACAACCGGTCACATTTAACACCCTTAAATATGGTGATTTGAGTATTCATCACCTTTTTTCTAGTTTTGGTGCTTTTTCAAACACTAAATACAGATGGTGTAAATATCGCTGACTTTTATAATGTGATGATTTTACTAATGAATCTAAACCCGACCTCACTCCTCACGCCTCCATGTTGACATTCCCAGCGGAGCCGAGGACCCGCTGCAAGCTTCATCCTGAATAAATCTGTTCATCATTGAACATTCAGAGAGAATCCTGGTATTGGCTCTGAATATTTTCCATCAATAGTGAACAAAGTGATCCTGGAGGACACGTAGAGGGTTTCAGGGTCTTGACCGCTGCAGGAGACCTGAGCAGCGCCCGTTTCCCACGGACTGAAACCTTCAGGGAACATCAGAACACATAAAACGCCTTTCTAAGCTTCCTGTTTTCACCAACTCAGCTCAAAGTGACTGCTTAGTGTACGACTGCCTTCTTCTGTTCGTGTTGGCGCGCTCGTAGGATTGAGTGTATGAAGGTGTTCTCACACGGATCCTCACTCACCACAGCAGAAACGTCCGCCAGGAGCTTCTCCGAGGACGGACGCCCAAACAGTGCAGAGGTGGCATGGACACTTACTGATGTCCTCATGCTTCACAATATCCCACAAAGTTCTGAGAGGAATTCAGATAAAAAGTTATCGAGAGGGAACCAAATAGAGGCTATTCCATTTATTTTAAATCTGTATTTTAATTGTAAGAAGTGGCATTATCCATACACATGTCATGTTAAATGTTTTTTCTGCACATTGATGAAGTGTTTCCTGTCCCCTCGTGGGCTTTGTGACTTATTACGGCCCCAAAAAGTTAGTTATTAAGGAAATGTCATTGCAGCGACCGCAGGTCCTTCATTTTTAACGCGATAACTCAAAAGAATTTTCATGGGTCATTTTCAAATGTTATACCAACATAGATCTCAGTGCGACGAAAACCTGCATCCAATTTGGGAAAGTTTGGTACTATATTCCTGAGACCAGGGGGAGCTTAATCTGCAAATGTTATCGGCACATAATTTCTAAACCACTGGTCCAATTCTTCCTTTTTTTTTTCTTTTTTTTTTAACAAAAAATTTTGTTTATTGGAACTAACTTCTTAACAATTGGCCTGATTTAGTTTTGCGGATGAATTTTTTACAAAAAAACGCTGTTTTTCGGATAGAATTTCACATTTAATGTGAGGAGTTCAATCAGGAGATCGCATGTGCAATGCAAGGGGTTTGGAGGCTATCGTTATTGTACCTTTGCCTAGTCCTAGTTTGATTATGAGTCATTTATCAGAGCTGTTTTATTTTTTCTTGGCATCCAATAATATGATTTCAACCTTAAACATCTACAGCACTTGAATTTTAAACATACATCATTAATATTACTTGAGAAACATAAATACTACCAAAACACCAAAAGTTCAAAGGTTATTGCAGAATCAAAACATTCTCAGCACTTTGCAAGCAAAGTAAATATATAGTAAAAAATTTCAGCTCTATTCTCATTATTATACAAGAACAATTTTCAAGGTCAAAGTTTAAAAATTAAAGAAGTTTCTGAAACTGCTGAGCGCCAGCAATTTCTGAAACTTCTTTAAAGTTTCAAATGTTTTTGAAACTTTGAAACTTTTATTGTTGTCAGTTGCTTAAGTCTTCCTTTAAGAATCAGGATTCATGCATTAGAAATTAAACTTAATTACGCTGTCGTCTACAGAAAGGGTATATCCTTGAAAAGTGCCCCCTTTACTAGTAAAATTTGAACTATTAAAGTAAAATATGATATATATACCAGATAGATCCTGGAGTCGATTCATACGCACCAAATTGGAACTAAATTATGGGTTGGGTATGGGTAGGTTTAAAAATGATGTCCCCATAACTCCCCTGGTGCCCATAATTATATGCAACCAACCTTTCCCAAAAAGACTCCAGTTCTTCCTCCTACTATGTTCTATGTGGGTATAAAATATGAAAATGATACACAAAAACGTTTTTGAGTTATCGCGTTGACAGGAAAGGATCTGCGGCAACGCGGTGATGGTGATTACATAATATCTCCGACTTTACGGGGACTTAATTAACCTGGTTAATATTTCTCTCATGCAGGACGTCGTTTGTCCACAGCATCGTCTCATAATCCAGCCGTGCTCCGTTCTCCACCCTCTGTCTTTCTCCAGCCGTGCTCCGTTCTCCACCCTCCTGCAGGACAGCAGACATGCACAAAGTGATCGGCAATATGGAGACGCATTCATTTCACCGCTGAAATGAATTAGTTGCGTTTTATTGAGTGGTTAGACACGGCGAGGAGTATTTGTTGGCACTGGTAACGTATTGGCATCTTAAGAAGATTAATTGTGCCTAAAGGTGGTTTCACATTGGTAAACAATTATTATAATTCCTCAAGCTTCATGTATAATAAATGAGCGGATTAAAAGCTGATGTAAGGCCTTTGTTTCCTTCACTGGGTGAGGATGTAGGAAATCTGGCACAGGATGCAGCAGGTAAACTACCTCCTCTCCGGGCGCTTTAATGTCAGGTGACACAGTCCGGTTTATAGGTACCGTGTGAACCGGTGAGATTACGTGAAACAGCTTCATGCAGTACAAAACCAGCACAACCCAAGGAAGTGACTAAAGCGCACCACCCAGACCCGCTTCTGAGGAGCGATGGTTGAGCGCGAAATCTGACATCTAACTGTTTTCTTTTTTTTTTTATCTTGTGACTCATTTACAAATCCAGTCCGGATGTATCTTCTGAAAAAACCTCCAGTGTCCGTCCAGTATTGGCACCGAATTCTGGACAATCAAAGAAGTGAGCGTCCATTCTCTCTTTCATTCTTACTCACATCCATGTGTTATCAGCTAACTAACGTCACAGATGGAAACATTCTGATATTACCAACATTGCAGAACTAGGACTACGCTGTCCCAAGTTCTTCCTCACACTACAATCTGTGTTGGTCTAAAATTTGAAAATGATACATGAAAACGTTTTTGAGTTATCGCGTTAACACGAGGGATCCGCGATGGCGGCGGTGATGGTGATTCCATGATCTTTCTCACAATAACAAGACAGTAGACAGAAGTTTTGAAACTGACAACCGCCTCCTTTTTCACACATATAGTCGAGATGAAAGAAAAACAATCTATATTCAGGCGGTAGAGGTTGATCAAACAGAGAGCCAGAAGTCACTCAACAGAAAACCCATTATTGCACAGCAACAATGGGTTTGCGACAGTCTTATTGCCAAAAATAGCTCTTCGCGCTCCGGCTCTTCTGACACTTTTCTACCCGAGTCGTCATTAACATTTTCAGAAATTTAACTGTAATTCAGGAAATAGGCTGACATAGATTTTTCAAACCATTGGGTTATGATAAGTTAAACCTCACAACATGGTATTTTAGTCTTAAACTTCTAAAACAATAAAACAAATAATTCAAACGCTCAGAAACCAAATTAGACTTTCCTGTAAACAAAGACACGAAATAAAACAGTTACTGCACCGTTTCTCTAACTACTTCCATCTATCTAAGCTAATACAACGTTCAGCATCTACATTCAGGGTTAGTCGTGTAAAGTTCATAGTTCAAATCATCCGTCCTGACTTTTCCGCCGTGAAAATGTCAGCAGAGTTTCTGAAATCCGACTTTTGGGCAGCAGAAGAAGCAAGAACAGGTTGTATTTTCTGTCTCTCTCTGATGGATCCGTCCAATTCCTGAGCGTATTTCATTCTTTGCAACTGTCACATCAGCCTCTGATTGCCTTTGCTAATTGCCGCTGAAAGCCGGCTCACGCTGAAAGACCCATAATGAAAGGAAAATTGTCCCCATCTACACCTTAAATGGGCCTCATTTAAACATTAAAACATTGGCTTTGTAGCAGATATGAATAGGACACGGGCGGAGAACAATTTAGCTCGTAAATGAAAGTCGCACAAAGAGAAAAAGGCTTGACTTTTTGAAAAACAATGTCACTCAATGCTACGTGAATAGACATTGTACAGCGTCGTTTCATGGCTTCTCTGACGAGTAAACGAAGGCTACAGCGTCGATACGAGAATAAAATACATGGGTGTCATTATCTGGTCGAGGTCGGGGGGCCGGCACCCTCTCTGCATTTAAGAGGAGGCTTAAAACCTTCCTTTATGATAAAAGCTTAGAATTAAGCTTAGCTAGGCTAGCTCTTGGCTATGGTGCTAAAGCTGAGAATGCTAGGGGATCTCCCATGATGCATTGAGCTTCTCTCTCTTCCTCTCTCATGTCCCCTCATTATACATCCCACTCTCCCTCCCTTTCTCTTTCTCTCTCTGCTCCTCCCCTCTCTCTCTCTGTCTCTCTCTCTCATTGCTTTTCTTTCCATTCGGAAAGGTGTTTACATGCAGCATTTTCTTTCCGATCAGACATCTTTTCCGAATGTAACTGGAATCAGGCTGCCCATGTAAACCCACCTACTGCCAAGTGCTGCTCACAGAGGAATTATTTGGTTCTCTGTCAGATAATTTATATAAAGAGTTCGGTCCAGACCTGCTCGTTCTGGAAAGCACCTTGAGACAACAGTTGTTGTGCCGGTTAAATCAAGATTGATTTATGGAAATAGTAATTACAACCCACGTGACCTGTTCATTTACCTCAGAAACATGCCCCCTGCCTTTTTTCTACCGCTTTCTGGTTGAATGGCAAAAGGTTCATCAGGTGTAATAGATTACTGCCCACTAGATTACAGTGAGTGCAGTATGTGTTTTTATTTTTGGTGTAGCTTTATTATAGCGCTTCCCTCAGAGGAACAGGTGGAGCTGCAGGAGGAGGAAGTGCGACTTCAGAAATAAGTGGGCCTAAACGATCTGTTCACGACTGTTAGCAGGCCGACACGAGGACGGGATTATATTTTGGGCAAAATCTGCAGGAGATGAAAATGCAGTAAATGCTGGAGCAGCTGTTCTCCCTACAGCAGAAGCTACCGGCGGATCCAAGTTCTAATTGAACGTTTTCACGCTGGGAGAGTCGAAATACGTGTGCTGCATATAAATAGGAGGGGAATCTGTGGGGGGAGGGGACCCCTCTGGAGGAAATGTCCAGCTATGGAGGATTGTGGTCTTCAAACTACGGAGAAAGAAGTGGATCCAGCACAGATATGTATGCTACTAATACTCCGCCTGAACCCCACCTACTTTACATACAAAACACGACTGCACCATGGGTTCTCCAATGTCTCTGTTGGTTCTCCACTGTCTCTTTGGGTTCTCCAGTGTCTCTGTGGGTTCTCCAGTGTCTCTGTGGGTTAAGCAGTGTCTCTGTGGGTTTTCCTGTGTCTATGTGGGTTCTACAGTGTCTCTGTGGATTCTGCAGTGTCTTTGTGGGTTCTCCAGTGTCTCTGTTAGCTCTCCAGTGTCTCTGTTAGCTCTCTAGTGTCTCTGTTGGTTCTCGTGTCTCTGCGGGTTCTCCAGTGTCTCTGTGGGTTCTGCAGTGTCTGTGTGGGTTCTCCTATGTCTCTATGGGTTCTCCATTATCTCCGCGGGTTCTCCAGTGTCTCCGTGAGTTTTCAGTGTCTCCGTGGGTTCCGTTGGTTCCTATGCAAACCTGCACACTCAGATCAGAACCTTGTGTTTGACTCCCACCAACCATAGGAACACAAGCTGGGGGTGATCAGAACCTTACCCCAGCGGGCTCAAAACATCCCCGTGAAGGCAGAGGAAAAAGGGAAGGAAAATAGGCACATCAAGTAGGCAAGTAGCTTTGGATTCAGCCCACAAGGAGAACCAGGACCTGGATGAATGAGAATCTATACAGACACATCAAAGCGGGTGCTCTTCAATCACCACCTCCTTCAACATCTGTGTGCCAAAGACTTAAAAACTAATATTCGCATTTCATCGGTTGGAATAAAAACGTAGCGTTACTTCATTCACGTCTCTCTTCTCACCAATTTGTGCACTTGTTTATTGTTCAGCCATCTGTGATTTCCTGAACACCTCAGTCGGTATATTGAGTTATTTATTCCCTCTGCTGTGGTCTGCAGAAAAATGTAGAATTGGTTTAAAAACATGGCTTTTTGGTCACTCGCGAGGTTTATGCCAATGGTATTGTTCCAAAGTTTAACAGCTTTATTTACGATGTATTGAACATTTACATTTACCTGCTAGGAATCAACTTGCTGTAAGTAGCTTTGGCCACAAGGGGGCAACTTCCAAAAAAGCGGTGGTTATTTGAGATATGCCATTGAGCCTGTTAGCCGTTGGATCGCCTCTTAATTTATCTTAATTTATCTTTAGTTTAATTTTTATTATTGTAATTTTTTTATATACATTTTATTTTCACCTCACTTTTTGTGTGTTTTGTTTTGACCAATCAATAACAGACAGTAAGGTTGTCTGTGTAGGTGGGGATGGGGGATGGGGATGTTCAGGGAGGATGATTATTTGGGGGAAAAAAGATAAAATGTATCATTATGTAGTAATCTTGTTACCATTGTGGTTCTGATCGGTGATGTGGTATTCTACTTCTTTTTTTTTTTTAAGTAAAAAATTTGACATCATGCTCCATTGTGTTTACTTTCATTTGGACTAATACGATGTTCACACAGTACAAGTCTGACCTGTTGACTAGAATCACCTGTGGACTAGTATCACCTGTGGATTAGTATCAACTGTGACCTAGTCTCACCTGTTGATTAGTATCACCTGTTGACTAGTATCACCTGTGGATTAGTATCACCTGTTGACTAGTATCGCCTGTTGATTAATATCACCTTTAACCTAGTAC
>VRLP01009002.1:0-12500 GCA_009660295.1 Lophius piscatorius
GTGTGAGTAATCTGTTACTATGTGTGAGTAATCTGTTACTATGTGTGAGTAATCTGTTACTATGTGTGAGTAATCTGTTACTATGTGTGAGTAATCTGTTACTATGTGTGAGTATTTTTATCGTCCATCTTAATTAATAAGTGTAACTTTTTGTCAGAACATGTTTGTAGAAAATTTATTATACTTTTTTGGGTTGAATGAAGTTTGATAATTCTGTTTAGTCAGGCTTTAATAAGCCAGAATAAATCCCACACATTGAACAGGACTTTCTCAATAGCCACATGCCTCCTCCTTGCTGGCACCTGTGGTGACCCCCAGGGCTCCGCCCTCGGCCCCTTACCTTTAGACTGGGTGACATTACAAACAGGCTCAGTATGAGAGACTCATCCAAAGACTGGAGCGGAGTTTAAAGTCCTGAAGACAAACATGAACAAACGCGTCTGTTTGTGTGTTTGTGTCAGAGTTTGACCTGCGGTCGTTCCTGTGCTCGGAGAGCGAGCAGTTAATCTGGAAGAGTGAGGGGCTTCCCTCCGACGACCTCTCAATGGAGAACGCCCTCGTCATCCTCCAGGTCAGACCTTCGATCTTTTACTGTTTGACTTTTAACACCAACTCTGTGTGGACTCACGCTGTCAGCAGTTTATCATCCGTTTCTGTTTTTACACATTCCTCTGATTCTTCCTGATCTGTTTACTTCCACCAACCTTCTTCATCGGCCCTCCGTTCAGTCTGTGTGTGTTTGTGTCTCATTTTACCATCGCTGCCTTCAGATCAATGCGCTCCAGCTACCGGTAAGAAGTCTCTCCCCAGCCCATCCTCACGACCCCCGACCCCGTCTGTTTGTTTGTTTGTTTGTTTGTTTGTAGTGCACATCTCTCTGTGTTAAGGTGGTGTTTACGTGTGATGAGTATCAGCAGTGAGAGTAGTGGTTGGTGTTCAGACTGTGTGTGATACGTACCGTAGATCACAACAGGCTCCAGGGAATAAACAGAGAAGTAAACAGGTTTGAGATGATTTCAAAAACTCAATTCTTGAGCAGGAGAGCGTGAAATAGAGGGCAGAGGATGAACACGACTTCTTTATTCACTCTCAGCCGCCAGAGACGCTGGTTCTGTCCGCATGACAGCAGTCAGACACGACTACACACTCTACACACGCACACTATATACACACACTATATACACACACACACTCTACACACACACTATATACACACTCTACACACGCACACGCACACTATACACACACTATACACACAAACACACTCTACACACACACACACTATACACACACTATACACACAAACACACTCTACACACACACACACACTATATACACACTCTACACACACACACACACTATACACACACTATACACACAAACACACTCTACACACACACACACACTATATACACACTCTACACACACACACACACACTATACACACACTATACACACAAACACACTCTACACACACACACACACTATATACACACTCTACACACAAACACATTATACACAATATACACACACACCCAGACACTATACACACTATACACACACACACACACACCTTCTTCCTCAGGGACTGATCCTCTTTGTGAGTGACATTATTCCCAGAACACTCGTCTTTATTCCTCTTTGTTCCCAGAGTGTCGCCTGTCCGTTCCTGATCGACCCGTCGTCCCGAGCCACACAGTGGCTCTGCACACACCTGAAACCGCACAGACTGGAGGTCATCAACCAACAGGTGAACACACACACACACACACACACACACACACACACTCACTCAGACACACACACACAAATCCTAAATGAGATAAATCCCTCAGAGAACACAAACCTCCACCGAGGCCCGACAGAACCCTCGGTTCTGGAAACCCAGGTTTTCCGAGGAACGACAAAAGTTTCATGCAAATCCGTCCATAGAAGTTCTTCTTTTAAGAGTTAGTGAGGATGATAACGATCTGCCTCCTACAAGTACCACCCACACAGGAAATGAGGTCACGCCTACAGTCGTCTCTCTGCGTCTCTGACATCATCAGGACAGTAACTTCATGACGGCGCTGGAGCTCGCCGTCAGATTTGGAAAAACACTCATCATCCAAGAGATGGACGGAGTGGAAGCTGTTCTCTACCCGCTACTGAGGAAGGACCTCATCACACAAGGTCCAAACACACTCTTCATCCTCACACCAACACACATCATCATCCTCACACCAACACACATCATCATCCTCACACACACACAAACACACACCCTCATCCTCACACCAACACACATCATCATCCTCACACCAACACTCAAACACACTCCTCATCCTCACACCAACACTCATCATCATCCTCACACCAACACACAAACACACTCCTCATCCTCACACCAACACACATCATCATCCTCACAGAAACACACACCCTCACACAAACACACATCATCATCCTCACAGAAACACACACCCTCACACAAACACACATCCTCATCCTCACACAAACACACATCCTCATCCTCACACCAACACACAAACACACTCCTCATCCTCACACCAACACACATCATCATCCTCACACAAATACCCATCTTCATCCTCACACAAACACCCATCTTCATCCTCACACAAACACCCATCTTCATCCTCACACAAACACACTACCTCATCCTCACACAAATACCCATCTTCATCCTCACACAGACACCCATCTTCATCCTCACACAAACACCCATCTTCATCCTCACACAAACACCCATCTTCATCCTCACACAAACACCCATCTTCATCCTCACACAAACACCCATCTTCATCCTCACACAAACACTCCGCTGCTGTGGTGAAAATGGCGTTTGAAGAAAAACCCCTGAACATGAATATTGAATATCTTCTTTCTGAGTTCAGCATTTTCTTAAAGCTGATGTTGTTTATTTATTTACATTTAACTCCACTGAGTTTCTTCTGAACATCTTAAGTTTGATTCTCTTATTTATGACGTATGAAATATCATCATGGTATTTTTACTTATTCTTCCTTTGACTGTCCCTTTAATGACTACTTACATTATATTATTATTATTATTACTGGTTATTATTATTATATTATTATATTATTATTACTGGTAATAGATGAACACAGAAAAACTCTTTGTTCATTTTACATATTTACATATTTACCTAAATGTACGGTAATAATAATAGTAATAATAATAAAAGTTATAATAGTAATATTAATAATAGTAATAATAGTAATGATAATAGTAGTAATAATAAAAGTAATAATAGTAATAATAATATTGATAATATTAATAATAGTAATAATAGTAATAATAATAAAAGTAATAATAGTAATATTAATAATAGTAATAATAGTAGTAATAATAATAATAATGTAAAAATAATAGTAATAATAGTAGTAATAATAATAGTAATAATAATAAAAGTAATAATAGTAATAGTAATAATAGTAATAATAATAGTAGTAATAATAATAGTAATATTAATAAAAGTAATAATAGTAATATTAATAATAGTAATAATAATAATAATAATAATAGTAATAATGTATTATTGGTTAATAATTACGAATAACATGGAAGTAAAAAAGACTTCCTTTGGCTTTACAGTTTCTACTTACTGCTTGACCCAGAAATACTTCAAAAACTACACGGTAGTACTTTATGTTTATTGTGTGGGAAAGGGAATATATTCATGTAGTATGTGTGTATTTATACGTGTATTCTCAGTGGTAAGTACCCAGTAATATAGTATAATTGACGGTTTGTTTACTGGAGAAGATACTGTAGTGTTAGTATTTTATATTATTATGTATATTTACCTGACAGAAGAATTAGATTAAAAGATTATATTCTATAAATATTGTACTACACTGGACAGATACGTAACATCGTCCTTCAGAACGTTTGAATCATCTTTGATGGTTTGAGGCTGCAGGGATAAACGCTTTGATCCAGCGTGGACGTCTTCTTCACGTGTGAGGATTGATTTTAGTGAGGAGACGCAGCAGGAGACAAGTTTGAGGTGGAAGGAGAAAAGTTCTTAGCTTTGACCTTGGAGCTGGAGAACGATGATGAAGAGCAGCTTTTCTAATCAAGTGGGTTCAGCAGATGTTAGCAGAGGTCAAAGTCACATCTCTGAGGACGAGTCTCTGAAGACACGTCTCTGTGGACACGTCTCTGAAGACACGTCTCTGTAGACACGTCTCTGAGGACGAGTCTCTGAAGACACGTCTCTGAAGACACGTCTGTAGACACGTCTCTGAAGACACATCTCTGTAGACACGTCTCTGTAGACACGTCTGTAGACACGTCTCTGTAGACACGTCTCTGTAGACACGTCTCTGTAGACACGTCTCTGAAGACACGTCTCTGAAGACACGTCTCTGTGGACACGTCTCTGAAGACACGTCTCTGTGGACACGTCTCTGTAGACACGTCTCTGAGGACACGTCTCTGAGGACGAGTCTCTGAGGACACGTCTCTGAGGAAGAGTCTCTGAGGACGAGTCTCTGTAGACACGTCTGTAGACACGTCTCTGTAGACACGTCTCTGTAGACACGTCTCTGTAGACACGTCTCTGTGGACACGTCTCTGAGGACACGTCTCTGTGGACACGTCTCTGTAGACACGTCTCTGTGGACACGTCTCTGTAGACACGTCTCTGTAGACACATCTCTGAAGACACGTCTCTGTAGACACGTCTCTGAAGACACGTCTCTGTGGACACGTCTCTGAGGACACGTCTCTGAGGACGAGTCTCTGAGGACGAGTCTCTGAGGACGAGTCTCTGAGGACACGTCTCTGAGGACACGTCTCTGAGGACACGTCTCTGAGGACGAGTCTCTGAGGACGAGTCTCTGAGGACGAGTCTCTGTAGACACGTCTCTGTAGACACGTCTGTAGACACGTCTCTGTAGACACGTCTCTGAAGACACGTCTCTGAGGACACGTCTCTGTGGACACGTCTGTGAAGACACGTCTCTGAGGACACGTCTCTGTGGACACGTCTCTGTGGACACGTCTCTGTGGACACGTCTCTGTAGACACGTCTCTGAAGACACGTCTGTAGACACGTCTCTGTGGACACGTCTCTGTGGACACGTCTCTGTGGACACGTCTCTGTAGACACGTCTCTGAAGACACGTCTGTAGATACGTCTCTGTGGACACGTCTCTGTGGACACGTCTCTGTGGACACGTCTCTGTAGACACGTCTCTGAAGACACGTCTGTGGACACGTCTCTGTAGACACGTCTCTGTGGACACGTCTCTGTAGACACGTCTCTGAGGACACGTCTCTGGAGACACGTCTCTGAGGACACGTCTCTGTGGACACGTCTCTGTGGACACGTTTCTGTAGACACGTCTCTGAAGACACGTCTGTAGACACGTCTCTGAAGACACGTCTCTGAAGACACGTCTCTGAGGACGAAGGTGAAGGGTTTGCAACAATTGAGGAAGAGGCGGGAGTCTATTTGAAACGGAATCAGAAAGGATTGAGGAAGACGAAGGGCAGCGCTGCACTGAAGACAGCAGAGTCTGTCTCTCTGTCTGTCCAACTCTGACACAGCTGCTCGTCCACAGGTCCTCGTTACCTGGTCCAGATAGGAGACAAGGTAATCGATTACAACGAGGACTTCCGTCTCTTCATGACAACGCGGAACCCCGCCCCTTTCATCCCTCCGGACGCTGCTTCTGTGGTCACAGAGGTCAACTTCACCACCACCAGCGCAGGACTGAGGGGACAGGTGACCATGTGACCCGAACACCTGACCACCCATACAAAATCAACCCCTCCCACAACCAACGGCCATTTTGATTAAGCTAGCTGGTTGAGTGTCGTTAGCTTATGTCACGCTGAGATAAGTTGAATTAAGTCGGGATGAAAACGGATGAGATATAATGAGATGAGATGAGATATAATGAGATGTAATGACATAATAATAATAATAATAATAATACATTTAATTTATAATGCACTTTACAATGAGATGAGATATAATGAGATGAGATATAATGAGATAAGATAAGATGAGATATAATGAGATAAGATGAGATATAATGAGATAAGATGAGATGAGATATAATGAGATAAGATGAGATGAGATATAATGAGATGAGATAAGATGAGATATAATAAGATGAGATGAGATATAATAAGATGAGATGAGATGAGATATAATAAGATGAGATGAGATATAATAAGATGAGATGAGATATAATGAGATAAGATGAGATATAATGAGATAAGATGAGATGAGATATAATGAGATATAATGAGATGAGATAAGATGAGATATAATAAAATGAGATGAGATATAATGAGATAAGATGAGATGAGATATATGAGATAAGATGAGATGAGATATAATGAGATGAGATAAGATGAGATATAATAAAATGAGACAAGATAAGATGAGATATAGGTTAAGATAAGATATAGAGGATATGATTTCATATCATATGTTCCTCCACCTGAAATCACACCTACATCCCGCTGACAGCGTCTCTGTGCTGCGCCTCCTGCTGGGAGTTTTACTTTCTGCGCTCCTCCGTCTGTCTGTGATCCAGCTGCTGGCCTTGACCATCCAGCAGGAGAAACCGGAGCTGGAGACTGAGAAGACCCGACTTCTGCAGCAGGAGGAGGAGAAGAAGATCCAGCTGGCTCATTTGGAGGAATCTCTGCTGGAGGTAAAGGTGGCGGTGCTGACAGGAGGAGGTCCGTTTCCTCTCCTGCATCCCTGCTAGGAGTTAATAGAACCGCAGCAGAGCTAGTAGAGCTGGGAGAGTTAAAGATAAACATTCATCTTCATTTATCAAGATCACTTCTTTCACTTTACCTCAACAGTCACAGAAAGATTGAGCAAACACCTGAAGGAGACGTCAGGAAGGAAGGAGGGAAGGAGAGAAGGAAGGAAGGAAGGAAGGAAGGAAGGAAGGAAGGAAGGAAGGACAGCTAAAAGAAAGGAAGGAAGGAGTACAGGCAGGAAGAAGTGAAGGGAGAGAGGACGGAGTAGGAGAGGGAGAGGAGCAGGATTTTACTCCACTTGTTTCAGACGAGCTCTTATTCTAGAAGGGTAGGAACCTTTGACGTCACGTTTCCACCTTTTCCATTTGAATGAATTTGAATATTTTATATCAGTTTGTTTCAGAGGAAAGATTCCAGGAGGAGATTTCAGGAGGTCAGGAAGTTACATTTAGTCTAAAAACAACGATGAGTGTTCCCACCAGCTTTTAATAAGATCTCAGATCTGAGCACATCTGAGATCTCAGATGTGTGTATATGTGTGTACACACACATATACACACATCCCACATATACACACAAACACACTCATACACACACACACACACACACACACACACACACAAGATTTCTTGTGTAAAAATCCATACTTCTGTTTTCCTCTAACAAATATTATCTCGGTACCTGTCTGTCTGTCTGTCTGTCTGTCTGTCTGTCAGACCCTGGCTACAGCTCAGGGGAACATTCTGGAGAACAAGGAGCTGATTGACAGTCTGAACCAGACCAAGGCCAGCAGTGCGCTGATCCAGGAGTCTCTGCTGGAGTCACACAGGCTGCAGGCAGCTCTGGACCAGGTACTGGACTCTATGCACTCAAACAATCCTACATGCACACACACTCGCACACACACACACACACACACACATGTCTACATGCACACACACACACATGTCTACATGCACACACACACACATGTCTACATGCATACACACACACGTCTACATGCACACACACACACATGTCTACATGCACACACACATGTCTACACACACATGTCTACATGCACACACACACACATGTCTACATGCACACACACACACATGTCTACACACACACACGTCTACATGCACACACACATGTCTACATGCACACACACACACACATGTCTACATGCACACACACACACATGTCTACATGCACACACACACACATGTCTACATGCACACACAGTAGGTTGTTGGAACAAATGTGTGAATCAGAGTCAGACTGTGGGTGCAGTACACCGTCCTTCTCTAGGGGGCAGTGTGACACCAGAACTGTTTCTCTACTTCTTACTCGCTGTTGTTTTTCATTCTTTATTCTCACCCTGGTTCTGTCCATCTCTGCCCGATTTTCCCCCATTATCCCCCACTCTCTCTCTCTCTCTCTCTCTCTCTCTGTCTTTCTGTCTCTCTGTCTGTCCTCTTCTCTCTCTCTCTGTCTCTCTCTGTCTCTCTGTCTGTCCTCTTCTCTCTCTCTCGCTCTCTCTCTCCTTCCATCTGGATGGAAATAAAAATGTTCTACTCCACTTTTCTGCTGATGCGTACTACCCCCCCCCCTCCACCTGTCTGTCATTTGTCCTGTAACTCTATAAAGATGTGCGGTTCATTCTTTCCCTCCGTTCTTCCTCCGTTCTTCCAGGAGCGTGACGCCTACCTGCCGCTGGCAGCCAGCGCCAGCAGGATGTACTTTGTCATCAGCGACCTGTCCAGGATCAACAACATGTATCGCTTCAGCCTGGCGTCGTTCCTGCGGCTCTTCCAGCGAGCTCTTCAGGCGAAGAAGGTGACCGGATGCCTCGCAGCTATTCGCCATTTTCATCCAACGCCGCTTCTTTTTCCGACCCAGACCCGCGTCAACACTCAGTCATGAAACCCGAATCCTTCAGATTCATCAGACGAACTTCAGCGAGCTTCAGTCAGATCCAACGTCGTGTTGTGTGTTATTATTATAATAATAATAATAATAATTATTATTATTATTATAATTATTATTATTATTATTATAATTATTATTATTATTATTATTATTATAATAATTGTTATCATTATTATTATTATTATTATTATAATTGTTATCATTATTATTATTATTATTATAATTGTTATTATTATTATTAAAAACTAAATAAGGCTCAGTTCCACATTATTTCACCGGTTGCCTGGCAACGGCTCACAGAAAGTTACAACACATCTGCTAAAATATGAACCTGTTCCTTTAAAAGGAGGTGAGTTGTAGGTGGAGCCTCAGACACCTGTGCAAGAAACAAAAGAAAAACACAAACTCTTGAAAGTCTTTCTTTCGTAAGTCCAATAATTGTTTCTGTGCAGGTTTTGGACTTCAGACTTTCATCAACACTCTGGTAGAAGCTGGAGTCTCTCGTTAGCAGAGAGGAGAAGAATGATTTATTTCTTTTATTTCTTTTCATTATTATTGAGATATTCATTCATTTATTCATTTCTATATATTTTTAAAATTTACATTAAAACAATTAATCACAGTTAACACAGTGTGTGTGTGTTTGTGTTAATATGTGTGTGCGTGTGTGTCTGTAGGAAGCAGAGAATACTGAGGCCAGGATTTCTGCTCTGGAGTCCAGCTTGAAGAACATGGTGTATGAATATGTCTGCCGCTCCCTGTTCAAGGTACCACACACACATTAACACAGACACACACACACAACCACACACACGCACACACAGACACACACAAAACCACACGCACGCACACACACACACACACAACCACACGCACACACACAGACACACACACATGAGCTGAGATGTTTGTCTGCTTGTGTAGTCGTACTCCCACATGAACGTTTACACACTAACACAATCAGAGCTGTGACACTAACTCAGTGATGAAGAGTCAGATATCGACCAGAGAAGCAATAATCACATCCATCAGGAAATGGAACGAGATTCTCCTGGTGTGATTGTTCCTGTCACGGAATCATGTCAGCTGTTAGTGGCTGATTACGTCTGGAGTCTATCAACCCAACACACACATACACACATACACATATATACACGCACACATACATACACACTCACACACACATACTCACACACACACACACACACACACGTACACAGTACAATGATCTGCTGGTGGTGAGATGATCCACAGAGAAGGTCCAGACTGATGGAGGTCTGACAGGAACATCATGACTGAGATGTTACTGAAATACAAACTTCTAGATTATTATGTCCAGCAGCGTCTCGCTGCAGAAAGTCAAATAGTCATGAATATGGAACATGTGACAGACCGGGAGAGGCGTGTCCTACGGCCCGGAACACCTCAGCTGGAGGCGTCCGACTGAAGATCTGAAGGTCGGCGGTTGGATCTCGGGTTTGGGCAGAAAATGCCGCTTTTTGAGAATCGTGTTTGTTTTTATTTGTCTTCTGAGGATGATGAAGAGTAAACCTGAAACCTAACGTTGAAGCCGCTCAGACGGCGCTGCTGAATCTTTTCATCATGTGTGTCTCATGATTACCTGGAGGTCTCATGATTACCTGGAGGACCAGGCGGCGGGTCGGTTCTGCTGCTTTAGAAGGTCGGCTCAGTAATCAGATTCCTTTTGTCCCTCGTGTCGGTCGTCATGCAGCACCAGCAGAAGGTCCTCAGCGAGAGGTGGAGGTTCTGAAGAATTCCATGATAAATATAAATCATATCAGTGATGATGTTCTGAGACGTCCGAGAAGGTTTCAGTTCCTCTCCGTCTGTTTTCATGCGTGGACTCACTTTATACTTCTGTTCTCCTGTTGATGACTTTAAGACCAAAATAAAACACGCCCTTAAAGTCCGTGAGGAGAAGAGAAGAGTGTGTGTGTGTGTGTGTGTGTGTGAGAGAGTGTGTGTGTGTGAGAGAGAGAGAGAGAGAGAGTGTGTGTGAGAGAGAGTTTGTGTGTGTGTGTGTGTGTGTGTGTGTGTGTGTGTGTGTGTGTGAGAGAGTGTGTGTGTGTGTGTTTGTGAGCGTGTTTGTGTGTGTGTGTGTGTGTCTGGTGGTAAAGTCGAGCAGGTTGAGATGGGATGAGATGATGAACGAGGTCATCCTCTGTCTGGAGCAGATGTTCACATTTTGTGTTCTACCATCGATTTCTCCGTTAGCAGTTTATAATTTCTCTCTCTCTCTCTCTCTCTCTCTCTCTCTCTCTCTCTCTCAGGCCGACCAGCTGATGTTTGCGATGCACTTTGTGAGAGGAATGTACCCGGAGCTCTTCCAGGAGAACGTGAGCATCTTCTCACTCACATTGGGACCGTTTGAATCGGTCCTCCTTTAACCGTCCTGCTCTTTGTTGCAGGAGTGGGACGTCTTCACCGGAGCCGTTGTAGGAGAAATGTTCAAGAAAGAGGTAAGAGGGGCGGGGCTTTGCGTCAAAGCTTCGCTCCCTCAGCCCCCGGCTCACGTCTGTCCTCTCTCTCTCAGGACTTCCCCTCCTGGACGGATGAGGAGAGACACGGAGCGCTGGCCGTCCTCAAAGTAAACCTCTACACCAACATACGGGACTCCTCCTCAGAGAGGGTCTCCTTCATCACATCGTCGGACCGCTAGTCCCACGCTGTCGTCCCCCACAGCGAGGGTCTATCCCCGAAATGTCCCCAACCCCCTGCCTCGTGCAATCCCCCTGGTTGAGGCCCTTTCATTAAATGTGGAGTTATTCCCTCATTATTATTATTAGTTAAAAAAGTTTCCCCAAAGTGAGTAAAATATGAAATATTAGATTTAAATTCTAAATATTTGATGAATTTATTCACCAGATTGGATCAACGGTTCAGAACTTTACCTCCCCATAGTGTTGGAAATATTCAACCGATCTTTCCCCAAATCGACCCAGTTCTTCCTCACACTGATGTCTGTGTTGGTATAATATTTGGAAATGATCCATGAAAACCCGGTGATGATAATTCCCTCTTCCTCCTCGGCTTCATCAGCCCAGATTTATTCACCATGAAATGTAGATTGTAGTGAAACAGATTGTAGTTTTTAAACAGTGATAAAGTATAAATAGTAAAGTATATAAAAATCATAGTTATAAAAATCGTGTCGTGATGAAATTGTGGATTTCATGGAAAATAGTAAATATAAGAAAGATTAACGTTATTGGAGCCTTTTTTTTGTTTGTTTGAATCAAGTGACATCATTCTGTTTAATGAGTCATCACATTCTTTAATGTGCAAAACATATAAAACCTATGGATTAGGACTTTCTGAATATTCATGACCTGTGGTGTCCCCCAGGGCTCCGACCTCGGCCCCTTACTCATTAGCATACACCTCTGGGTAGGATTATGTGCTTTATAGTTTTAGAATCCCTAAAGGTCCTAAACACACAGCATCAGTTTATTTGATTGATAGGTGACAATCTGTGTCTCGTGGATAAATAAAGCCTGGATCTACCGATCACCTCCTGGCGTCTCCTCCTCTCCCACAGTCGGCGTTCCCGGCCCTCTTCCAGTCTCTGCGTCTGAGTGACTCGGACTTCTGGCTCTCCTTCTCCCAGAGTTGTCAGTGCGAACAGGAGATCCCAGCCGCCCTCGCCAAGAAGACGACTCCCTTCCAGCAGGTCAGCTTTAAATCAAAGACCAAAAGTCGTTTCATCCGCCGGACAATCAGTGTGTTTGTGAGATTTTTATCTCTGGATGACTTTTCATCCAGGCGACATGTTTATTTCATAGTAGTGGGATCGACTTCCTGTAGAA
>VRLP01009003.1:0-14421 GCA_009660295.1 Lophius piscatorius
AGATGGTCAGGGAGGGCATTCCACAGACGAGGGGCAGCAGAACAGAAGGCCCGATCCCCCATGGTGCTGAGCTTAGTCCGGGGAAGGAGGAGGCGGTATGAGTGGGTAGAACGGAGGGATCGTGTTGAGGTAGATACAATGAAACAGTTTCCTCCCTACAGAACAAAAACTCTGTCTGTCAAACTGATCCTGAATTTTAGTCTTGAGGAATACATCACCGAGTACAATTTCTAAATATATCTGGAGGGACCCTCATCACATGACAGAATCCCTTTGATCCTTGTGTGGCGCGGTAGATTCTTGGATTTGGAGGCGTGGCTTCACTGCTAGTGCTAAACTCTCTCTTTGCGTCGGCAGGCCGGTTGTACTACCTGACCCAACCCTCCAAGTTCACCTTCGACGAGGCGGTCAGGGAGTGTCTGACGGACGGCTCTGTAATTGCCAAGGTTGGCCACATGTACGCCGCCTGGAAGATGCTGAACTACAACCGCTGCGACGCCGGCTGGTTGGCCGACGGCAGCGTCCGTTATCCCATCTCCCGCCCCAGCCAGCGCTGCAGCCCCACGGGGGCCGCCGTCAGGTTCAAAGGCTTCCCCGACAAAAAGCAGAAGCTGTACGGAGTGTACTGCTACGAGGGCCCAAACTGAGCCTCACACACACACACACACACACACACACACACACACACACACACACTAGGGAACAGAAGCAGAAGTGGGACAAACATTCAAACTGTGATGCTTTACTTCATGGAGATATATTTGTTAGGTAACCAGAGATGCATGTTTAAGTGCGGGTGGAGGTGGAGGTGGGGGTGGAGGTGTGGTTGGGGGTATCGTACCGTCACTCAGAACGGACTCGGACCAGACGAGTGGCGTTCGTTTCCTTTGGGAGCTCATCTCGTTTTCGTTAGACAACCGCTGGCGGCGGCCCAGCGGGGGGCGGGCGATGATGTCATCGGGCACAACGGACTTCATCTTCGCTGCCCGACCGAAACAACTCGCCCCGCGGTGGTTTATAGTAACTAAGTACTTTTACTCAAGTACAAAGTTGAAGTACTTGTGCCACTCCATACTTCTACTCCACTACTTTTATCCGACAGTCGTAGTAACTAGTTACTTTTCATGACCACAAAACACTTTAAAAGTGTTTTGTCAAATAGATCATTTATAAACCGTCTAGATCTTATCGAAGGACTTTTCAGAGACGCGTGGATCTGACGGTTGAGCCACGGGGATTCTGCAGATTAAAGCACAAAGTAATTAGATTACTTCAACAATCTACGTCTACAGCGCTAACGTTTGTTTATATATGAAATAAGTAGGAAAAATAAACACAAAAATATCCCTATAAAATATAGAGTTACCTCTAATTTGTACTAAAGTGCAGTACTTGAGTAAATGTACTTAGTTACTGTCCACCACTACTGACTCCTCCCATTTACCATGAAACTATAAACATCATATATGACAGTCAAACTGAGTACTTTGATACTTTAACTGCATTTTGCTGATATTACTTTAATGCTTGTACCTGTCGACCATTACCAGCCTGAAAAGTCTACTAGCTGCTAACTGCTACAACTTGCTAACTGCTACTAGCTGCTAACTGCTAATAGATGCTTCAAAGACTTAAAGTCACTTTCGTAAAAATATTTTTTAAATGGATTTTCACAAATAAAATTAGATTTATAGATCTAGATTTATAGATCTAGAGCTGAGAAACCTGGGATGAAGGATGGATGGATAGAAAGAGAGAGAGAGAGAGGAATGGATGGAGAGAGAGAGAGAGAGGAATGGATGGAGAGAGAGAGAGGGAGGAATGGATGGATGATGGATAGAGAGTAAGAGAGAGAGAGAGAGGGATTCATGGATGATAGAGAGAGAGAGAGAGGGATTCATGGATGATAGAGAGAGAGAGAGAGAGAGAGAGAGATGGATGGATGGAGAGAGAGAGAGGGATGGATGGATGGATGGTTGATAGAGAGAGAGAGAGATGGATGGATGGATGGAGAGAGAGAGAGGAATGGATGGAGAGAGAAAGAGAGAGAGAGAGAGATGGATGGATGGATGGATGATGGATAGAGAGTAAGAGAGAGAGAGAGAGGAATGGATGGAGAGAGAAAGAGAGAGAGAGAGACATACTTATATAAATATAAACAGAGAATAATAGAAATACACACATTTGGACGAGTATTTAAATAAATATAAGGATTGAGTCCACAAAGTCCAGAGGACGGTTCCGGACAGAACTGGACTCTTCCTCTTCCTCTCTCTCGTTGTTCTTCCTCCACCCCAGCAGACCACGGGGTGGTAAAACGTTCTTAAGGGCGTCCTGCCTCAGTCTCCTCAGCAGGTTGAGGTGACCTTTGACCTTCTCATAGAGGACGTCTGTGTCGTCCAGGTGTGTGAGCTCCTCCTGATCGCTGCCCTCTACTGGTTGGTAGTAATAACACTTATAACAGTTATTTATATATGTTTCGGTTCTGAGCCCGGTTTGTAGGAGGAGGCGTAGCTCTAAAAGCCTCGTTTGGCGCCGCCGTAGAGCCGCTCGCCGCTCCGTCTAGTCTTAATCTATAAATCTAGAAGTAATTTGATATTTTTGATACAAACGCTGAAGTTAATTATCATCAATTAGCAGCTATTAGCCTTTTTCTGTGAACGAGGAATTTGTCTTTGTTATTAACCAACGGTTCTCAACGCGAGCCTTTAGGGGGCGGAGTTTATTTCATGATGTCACAGATGTCTGCTGGCTGGAGTGATAAAACATTCGAAAACGACGTTCCAAAATCTGACATCAAGATAATTTCATTTCACCGTCCTGTATTATTAGCTAGCTAGCTCAAGGCTGAGGCTAACTCTGGCTGCACAGGTTTCTTTTAATTTCAATCATTTAATCTATGTTAAGTATTTTTTCTTAAATCTGCACATAGATGAAACTATAAGTTGTCTGTTACACAAAAATGTAAGAATTAAAAAAAAAAATAAAAAATGTACGTCTATTAATCTTTTTCTTTTCTTTTTTTTTTTGTTTGGCAAATTTGTGAAAAATATTATTTTAAATATTTTGACCTACTCAACTTCCTCCTGGACTGATTGTTTATTTGGGTTTGGAAAAATCCAAATGTTTATGAGCCCTACAGGTCCAACAGCTTGCAGTGCTAATGTTAGCATACGCTAGCTTAGAAATTGAGTCTGAGAATGTTTTGGTTTCAGCTGGTTAAAGGTAGCGAATGAGAGTGATTATAGAGAGTTAGTTAGTTCGTCACATCTGCGTTTGAATTAAAGAAACATGATCGGAACATCACCAGAAAAATAGAAACTTTTTTTTACAACTTTTATGTTCAGAAGCTCATCGTGTTGAAAAATTGAGTATTTTAAGGCTCCACAGCGCCCCCTAGAACTGGACCCCGCTTCTCGTAGAAGAATTAAATTTAGCACACGGGTTTATCAAACCAGGATTGACAAAAAAGTCTCTTGGTGCCATGACCTAAACGTAACAGGAAGTCGGCCATTTTTAATCCATTGTGCCGATTTACAGACGTTTTTTTTTTGTCAGTTTTCCGGGTTTTGTTTATTGTAACTCCAAGAGTTTTTACCTGATTGACTTCAAATTTAGTGATCGGTATATTCAGACCATAAGGATTATAATTATTAAAAAGCTTGAGTTTTAGATGAACTGTCTTGATGCTATAAGGCAGCGTTTATCGCCATTAAACGCAAAATTGTCATAACTCCCCTCCACAAAGTCGGAGCGGCCCTGAACGTCACATGTTGGATGTAAGTCCCGCCCTGAAGACGTCTGAATGACAAAATTCAGATTTTGTAAACAGCACCACCTAGTGGCAACAATACATGATATCATTCATACTTATATCGCTACTAGCCCATCAGAGCTAAACGTTAGTTAAAAAGTCCTACAAATATGAAACGTGTATCTTACTTATGGGCGTGATACTTTCACAAAGGCTGGGAAACGTAGCCTAGCCTAGTAGCGAACTATTGATTTCTGTTGAGCTTCCAGTCTTTATGCTAACGATGCTAGCCACCTGCTGCCACATCTTCTCTCCCTTCCTGAGATGATTAACAGAAATATATCTCATAATTGTTCGTATAACCGACGACTTTGCCTCTGAGGAACCTCGCTAATGCTACGTGGAGCCGTTAGCGACCCCCCCGCCCCCAGCTCATAAATGACCTCTCCCCATCTTTACTTCGACCTCCGTGGAGTTCCTGCCCGATGCAGTCATTTGTGTTTCCAAAGGGAGGGGCGCTTGTTTTCCTCACGGAGACACCGAGGTCATTCATGGCGCCGCTTTCAGTTGACTTTTGTTAAGTGGGTGACATCATCGCCGAAGCACGGGAGCGTTTCAGGTGCCACAGCGTCAACATGTGGGCGACGTCTCTGCGGGTTTGTGTGTCTCAGGGCGGGGTTTGCAGGAGGTTGTTTGTTTTAGAGGCGGGGTTAAGCGGGTGTGATGTTTACTCTGCAGACAACGTACGACACATACGGGCAGAAACCCGTCACTCACTCCGCAGACATCAAAGCCTCACGTCTTCTGTCTCCCTGCCATAAAGATACTTTTATGTCCACAATCCAAACAACATGTTGATTTTCAGACATTCCTGCATGAACATTCCTGTTGCCTTAAACGTGGATTCATCCGCCGGGGAGAAAAGTCCCAAACAAATGATTTGTTCCACGGATGTAATAATGTTCTGTGTTCATCTCGCCCTCCTCTTTTAAATTCTTGCTGATGTGTGTACAAATTGTTATTTAATTGAATAAAATCAGACGCCCTTGACTTCAAAACAGCCGGTTGTTGGTTGAGTTTTTTTAAGATATGCTGCTCACAAACACAAACACAAACAAACAAACAAACAAAGAAACAAACAAGATCATTCAGATCATTTTACAAGGAATTTTTTTTCACATGTGAATTCAAATTTCTTCACGTGAAACGAAAACGTGGCAGGATGTGAGTTCTACGAAGGGAATCTGACGTTTTCAAATCAAATTTTCGAATGTGGATAAAAATTTGAACATTTGAAAGTAAAAAAAAAAAAAAGATTTAAAAGGAATTTACTTATTATTCACACATAACTTCAACAAATTAATCTTTCAGTAGGACTCGACGCCACATGTGACTTCCTTTCAATATTGTGTTATAATGAAGTTTCACTTGTAGAATTAAATTTCCACATTTAAAAATAATCTTTACTTGGATTCTGATATTTTTTCACGTGTGAATGAGACGATACTAAAAAAATGTGAAAATCTCAATCAAGACGTATTTAATTCTAAAAATGTGTTTCTTTGTGTATTTCTTCATTTTTTTCATTTACATTTGAAGTTTTGAATGAATGCTTAGAATTTCGACATGTGGAAAGAAAATAATATCACTTGGATTCGGATATTTAAAAAAAAATTTTTATCACATGTGAACTAAATTTTTAACACAAACTAAAATCTTATGTGAAAAAAAAAAAAAAAAACCTCGGGATATTTTTACGCGTTCATGGATTTCATAAAAGAAGGTTATTTTTCCATTTTCTCATCTTTTCATGTGAATTAAAATTTCTACATGTGAAATATTATATGAATATTTTATCACTTAATTTCACAAGTGATTGGCTTTTATTCAAAGTTCCACATATGAAATTAGCTTCTTGTTTTTTTAACTGGTTGAATTAAAGCATCAAGGCGGAACACCGTAAACGATAATAAATTGTTAAAATTTGATTGAGCTTTAATAACTTTTAAAAAAATTTAAAAGTTAAGTCGGAAATTTTGAATCCGTGCGTTTCCTTTTTTCTTTTTAATTAAATTTGAAGAAAAAAACCCAGATACTTCCAGGAAAATATTTACATATTTTATATTTTTCCTACAAAAAAATTTAATTCAAATTCTTTAGAAATTTTATTTTGGGGGAAATTTGGCCAATTCTTTTTTTTTTTTTTTTGCCAAACTCTTGTTGATTGAAAACAAAAAGACAAAAAGAGACAAAGCTGTTATTATTATCGTTCCTATTATTGCACACACACACACACACACACAGCATTGAAACTGAAACGTTTTCTTCACAAATGGAGGATGACGATTACTTAAAAACAAGCTCTTGTGATACAGATGCAGTGAAAAGATGCTAATAGACGACAAAAATATATATATATATATATTTATATATTTATATATTTATATTTAAAAAAAAAGACAAGGTAGGAAGAGGAAAAGTTCAAATTTATAAAGATCACATTTTAATAAAGGTCTTGTGGAACTTCACATTCCCTTATTGGTCGGATTGAAAAACAGATTCCAGATCTGTCGGAACAAACGGCTACGGCTCGACAAGCTAACACGGCTACTAGTCAGACGTAGCGCTACGTAAATGACAGATAGAATTCTGTAAACAGCAAGAATGGCTTTGGTTCCAATGACCTTTATTAAACATCACAGTCCGTTCATAGTTCTAAAGAATACAATAAGTTAAATTCATATGGCTTCATAAACGATCTATAAGAATATCCTCTAGCTCCGCTGTGCGCCGCCGCGATGCCCCGCCTCCTTTTAAAACCAGCTTTAACATTTTGTACAAAAATCTACACCAAAAATCAGAAGAAAGCAAACGACGGCAACCCATACCGGACCGCAGGTTCTGTCCAGATCATTTCACCTAAACGGCAAATATTACGAAAGCCACGAGAGGAAGTTCAGAAAAAATGTGACATACTGATCAGTTTGTTCCAAGAAAATTCTGTTTGTTAGATTTACATGATTATTTTATGTTAGATGAACATGATTATTTTATGTTAGATGAACATGATTATTTTATGTTAAAATAACATGATTATTTTATGTTAGATTTACATGATTATTTTAAATCAGATTAACATGATTATTTTATGTTAAAATAACATGATTATTTTATTTTAGATTAACATGATTAAAATTTTGTCGAACTACAAGTTGACACAAATGATTCGATCATGTTTGTCTTGTTTTGACGTTTCTGGTTCATCCAATGGAAACTTATATTTATCTAACTGTTTATATTGTTTACCCTCGACAGGTATAAACCGGATTAATTCAATCAAATCATGGAAAGTCCTCCCACTTGATTGCATTGATTCTTATCAGCAACAAGAAATTCTGTTGGGTCAACATCGTTTGTTTGGGTTAGATCAACTCCATCTATCCGACTCAAATGGACCCTATTAAATAAAAGTGAACCTAATCCAAGTAACTAAATTCACTTAACTCTAAAAAAAACAACTAATTTAGGTCCAATTCAACTTTAGGTTGAATCTACTCTAATTAATTAAGTTAGAAATAATCCAAGTGATTGAGTTTAACTTATCCCAACAAATTAAGTCGTAACTGATTCAAGTAACTAAATCGCATAAACATAAATTAATAAGTTTAATTGATCCAGTCCAAGTAGAATAAGTTAGACCAACATAATTTTGTGAGGAAAGTGGAAATACTTTTTAAATATAGACAGGAAGTGATTGTTGCTGGGAATCAATCAGCATCTCCCAAACTTCTTATTCCAATATTATTTCCTGTAGAAGAGTCCAAGAATGAAGAAGAGGAAAAAAACATCCTCTCGTGGCGTCGGAACTTTATCGTTTGTAAAAGATTGACTTTGTTCCTACATCTACTGGGATGTTTATAGAATAAACCAGGCTAACAATCGTCGTTCAGACGGGAAACCGTCAGAATCGTTCTGACGCGTCACTGCTGACATCCTGGACCTGTCCTTGAAATCAGAGGTACCAAGTGGAGAAAACTAAAACCTGTAGGTTCTTAAAACGTAAACACGGGGAAAAACGGTCATGTGACACAGATTCCTGCGATTATTGGAGAAACAAAGAAACGAAAAGATGCTAACAAAAGCTAGCTAACAGTCCAGGTTCATACAGTGAAACAGTCCAGGTTCATACGGTGAAGGTTGATACAGATACTGCGGGTCACTTTGTGGTCGGTCACATGATCTGGGTCTCCTAGCAGGTCCTAAATCTCCGCCCCCGTTAAGGGGGGGGGGGGGACAAACGGTACGAACACCTTCATTTATTTATGTTATAGAAAAATATAAACCCTTTTAGTAAAAATGATCTTTTGTTGTTTATAAACTCCGCCTCCTTCCCTTAAAGCTTCATAAATCTATCTATAAAATCTATATATCACGATATCTTATACCGATATATCGCAATATATAAAATGATATACCGTGACATAAACGCTCGTAAAAGTGAAGGTTTTGACGGACAGACAGACGATTGTGACCCTACCCGCCCCCCCATGGGCGGAGCATAAAAATACATTACTTTTATGAATGTGTAATAACGCCGAGCATGATGGGTAATTTCTCCACAGGGTACCTTTAAACTCAAAACGGTTCAGATCCTCAGGCCCACGACGACGATACCAAGACTTTGACATTTGATAAAACTAAACCCCCACTAGTGTTCTGGTCCGGTAGAGCCCCCCCCCCCCTAAGCTAAGCTGATCCATAAACACCCGGATCAGAGTCCCATCTGGTCCCGGGTGTGTGTCTGGACCTTCTGGTGCCTCTTTTCCCGCTGCAGCTCCTGGGATCCACTCTGGAACGGCTTCCGCGGCCCCTCAAACACGCCGGAACTTTGCTCTTGGTTCTGGTTCTGTTGGGTCTGGTGGTTGTGGCGGCGATGCTGGTTCAGGTTGTTGCGGCGCCGGACGGTGACAGACTTGTGGTAGGTGGCGGCTGAGGACACAGTCAGAAAAAAAGAGTTCATGAAGAGGAAATGTTCCGTTTGACAACCTCGGATCTCCTCGCCGGACCGGGACTCACGGTTGGTGCAGGTGACTTTGGGGGCGTCCCATTGGCCGTTGGCGCGGCAGCGTATGGTGGGGGTGTGTCTCTGGATGGAGCCCTGCTTGCAGTGATAGCGCAGGAGGGTGTTGATCTCGTAGTGAGGCTTCATGGCTCCGAACACGCGGGCGTCCTTCACCGCCGGCGGCTGCCCGCAGGACACTGGAGGCAAAACAGAGATGCCACGATTAAAGACGGTGGTGCGTTCAAGGACAGTCCGCCGCGTCGCTACTGAGTTGTTGAAAAGCTTTTATTGTCTGAATATGAAACTAAGTTAAAAGAATACAATGTGAAAACTAGACCCTAGTCAGTAGAACACTTACAACATCAATGTTGTTTTAGCTAGCATAGCTAATAGTAGCATATTTCAACTATCATTCCTGACGCTAGTAAATGTCAGCTATCATAGCTCATGGTAAATAATTTAAGCTATCATATCTTACGCTTGTTAAGGTAAGCTAAAATAGCTCCTGCTAAATAATTTAAGCTATCATAGCAAAAGTTGGCTAATTTGAAATACCCTAGCTTAAGTTGACCAGTTTCAGATAGCATAGCTATAGCTGACTGTTTTTAAATGTCATGGCAAACATTAGCTAATTTCAGCTAGCAAAACTAAAATTGGATAATGCAAGCTATCGCGGCTAATGCTATTAATAACAACAAAGCAGAGCCGACAACCGTGACATGACCTCATAAGTAGACTGACATTCCTAAACGACATGCTTGTCGGTGCTAACTAGCATGTTTAGCTTTTAGCGTTGAGTTGGAAACGACTGGTCTGTGAAGTGTCACTGTTGCCGTGACAACGACATGACAGCAGACGTGGGTCGGTGCCGTTTCTTCTTCTTCTTCTCTGGCTCAGACAGACCAGATGCTGCAGTGGCGTATCGCTGCCCCCTACTGGTGGTCAGCGATGATTCTGCTGTCTTCGTACCTGTTCCCTTCTTGCAGGTGAAGGTGAGGTGGTAGTTACAGGGAACGTCGTTCCACTGACCGCCCTCGTGCCAGATCATCACCACGCAGTCCTCGCCCGACTGGAAGAAGCTGTCCGGCTGGTTCGGCCTCCAGAAGTCGTATTGCTGTCAGGAGAAAAAAAAACTCGGAGTTCATTTCCATCAGAATTAAGAATTATGTAAAATTTCCAGGCGGGGCTTAACTAACAAGGACCAGTCAGCAGAACCGGGTCATAATCCTTGTGAAAGTTCTATCCACTGCTTGTGTCATGATTTATGAGGCTCCCTCATCGTTTGATGTCAGGGGGATAGAAAAATGTCGGATCCACCCCTTTTTTTTGGATCTTCTCCAAAAATTCTTCAGTTCCCTCTTTGGGTTTGATGGCGATCTTCATCGTTTGATGAAGATGTCTCACGACGTTTTTTGTGGCGTGAAACACAAACAATCAGAAATAAATGTGATGTGAGGTCTAACGCTAGAAGAACCGCTCCGGCATGAATGAGAGCATCAGAACCGTGGAGGCTTCTTTGGTTCTGATGTGGCTGGATGTAGTTCCTACACGGACCACACGGCGGTGCTGTTGGGACGCCGCCGGGCCCACGTCGACCCTCGTCCTCGTCAGAGCTGCTGATGGAACGACAGCGAACACAAGCATGAAGAGGAGATCTCGCTTTGGCGAGGGCGTTCCCCCCTCTCTCTCTCTCTGTCTGTCTCTCTGTCTGTCTGTCTGTCTGTATGTTTCTCTTTCTGTCTCTCTGTCTGTCTGTCTGTTTGTTTCTCTCTCTCTGTCTGTCTCTCGCTCTCCCCATCTCTCTCACCCTCTCTGTCCCCCTTTTTCTCCCCCCCTCTCTCTCTCCCCCTCTCTCTCTCTCTCTCTCCCTCTCCCCCTCCCTCTCTTTCGCACTCTCTCACTCTCCCTCCCTCTCCCCCCGTCTCTCTCTCCCCCCTCACTCCCCCCTCTCTCCCCCCCTCTCTCTCTCTCCCTCTCTCTCTCCCTCTCTCCCTCTCTCTCTCTAGAATCCCGACACGTTACCGCGGCGTCGGGTTTCTCTGCGTAGCGTTGCTCACATGTTGCGGCGGCTGATGGTTTTCCCAGCGGACACACAGTGAGTGTGAGAGGGTGTCACCGTGAGGGAGGAACGCCGATGCTCAGCAGGAGCCGCGGCGCTCCGGAGGTGATGGAGGAGAAGAAGGAGGCGACCTCCATGTTTGGAAAGTTAAACCTTCCTATTATAGAATATGCAAATGAGGTTCTGCTTCCGTCGACCCAAAACCAGACAACAACATCCTAGTAACCGGGTCCCAGGAGCGTCACGTCTCCGTCTCAGGAAACTGATGAATCATGTGTCCTGCCGCCAGTGATGTCACTTCCTGTGGCAGGAAACATGGTCTTCCTGCTCCTCCTCTGACGGTTTGTCCAAAGTTGTTGAGGATGAGCCGACAGGAAGTCCATTATTTGTAAACTCTGTTTTGATGATGGTCGCCGTGAATCTTTTATTAAACGTTTAAAACACAATAATCTGTCAGTAATTTTTCTTTAACCGATTCGACACAATCAGAATAAATATCTTTAACCTTTTAGATGTCAGAACAGAAAATGCTGACGTGTTAAATTTGATAGTTTTGTCTATGAGATAAAAATGTTTTTGTTTATCTTTCTACACGTGAAAAGTACCCGCCCATCTGGGTCACATGTCTGGTTCTGGTCTCTGACAGCTGAGCGTCACTCAGCGGACGACTCTCCCTTCAACCGGCTGACCTCATCCTGGTCATGAGACCGTAGTTAGCCACTAAAGCTAACTGCTGCAGCAGTAGATAACGACTGTTGCAGGAGTTAGCCACATTAGCAGTAGGTAACGGATGTGGCTGTAGTTAGCCAATGTAGCTACCCTTGTTAGCAGTATGAATAATGTGGCTGTAGTTAGCCAATGTAGCTACCCTTGTTAGCACTATGAATAATGTGGCAGTAGTTAGCCACTGCAGCAATAGTTAGCCACTGTAGCTTTCCACATTAGCAGTAGGTAAGGAAGGTGGCACTATTTAGCCACTGTAGCAGCAGTTAGCAACAATAGCAGAAGTTAGCCACTTGAGTAGTAGTTAGCCACTTTAGCTAACCATGTTAGCAGTAGGTAACGACTGTTGCAGTAGTTAGCCTCTGTGGTTAACGACTGTAGCATTAGTTAGCCACTGTAGCAGAAGTTAGCCTCTGCATCAGTAGTTAGCCACTTTAGCTAACCATGTTAGCAGTAGGTAACGAATCTGGCAGTAGTTAGCCACTGTAGCAGCAGTTAGCCACTGTAGCAGCAGTTAGCCTCTAGAGCAGTAGTTAGCCACTGTAGCTAACTGAGAAGTTTGGAGGAGCTTACCATTGGTTTTCCATCGGTCCATCTGAAGTCTCTCTCAAACATCTTGTCGTTCAGGCCCAGCCACTGGTAGTCACTGCCCAGATCTGCAGAACCAGGAGCCATCAGAGTTCGGGTCAGTACCATGAAGGCAAACAGGAAAGATCAAAGACTCAGTATTTAGAGAGGAAATGTGGAGAAGGATGTGAGGCGGAGGAAGAGCGAGGCGGAGACGGAGCTCGGATCTTCTGATTTACAAGTTTGTGGTCCGAACATATGTGGGGCAGCAGGAACCCGGAGTGTGAACAGAACCAGAGAGCAGAGGAAATGTTCGGGCTCAGCTGCTGTGGTGGACCTGGAGCTCAAAGCCTGTCAGCTCCAATCGTCCGTGTTTAAAGGACCGGGTCTGATCCCACTCACGGGCCTCGGTCCAGAACACTGTTTGATCCGAGAGTTCTCGCCAGGGGAACAGAAGCCAGAGACGCCAGAATCCACTCAAAATAGAACCAGACCCGTTTCTCAAGCGACTCAGCCTTTGATTATGGGTTTTGGACCAGTAGTAATACATAATGACGGCAAGAAAATTTTTTCAGAACCAGAAGGAATGATGGTGAAAGCTATGTAACCTCAAGAATTTGTAACAGAACCAACAACAGCACCAGTAGAATCTTAGATTATCTGTAGAACCGGTACCAAATCCTTAATCAACCCAAGACCCAAATACATGACTGATAGAACCGACTAGAGGATCATCAGTACCATCTGAAAACCCTAATGGATCCCCAGAACCACATAAAGAAACCCTAGAACTTACTAAATGACTGACAGAACCACCTAAATGGGCCCTAAAACCACATGAAGGACCCATGTAAACCGTGTCAGAGATCCACAGAATTTCTTGACTATCTGAACCACCTAAAAACATCGTAAACCCAAAGGAACCCGAAAGTAACTCGCCTCAAACCCTCTTCGGGTCCGAATGGGCCGAGACTCAGGAGAGAACCCGCCAGTGTAAAGAACCCGTTGGACGCGGTTCTGAGGCATCGTTACAGACTTACGGTTGACAAAGTTCTGCTCCTCCTGGGACAGGATGCTGGCCAGGTGGGCGCCGTTCTGCCGGCACTCCCTCTCTGCGGTGTCCCAGGTCCGGCGGTTGGTGAAGTACTTGTAGCAGTGGGACTGGAACTTTTGCCAGCCGAGTCCACAAAGCTCCGTGTCTGCAAAGAAGGAGAACGTTAGTTTGTCTGTCGGGGACAGTAGCTAGCGGCCAATTGCTAACTGACTGCAACTAGCCAAAAACTGCTGCTAGCTGATAAAAGCTGCTAGCTACTAACTGATATCTGTTGCTAGCGCCTAACTCAGCTTTATCCAGAACCTTTATTCGGCACCACCCCTCCACCAGCACCACCCCTCCTCTGCCGGTCCGGCAGAGGAGGGGTGGTGCTGGTGGAGGGGTGGTGCTGGAGCGTCCAATGGAGAGTTGGTGTTAAGACCGTCACACGTCTTCTCTGGCGGTGACTCAGGATTTATGAGGAGAACTGATTCTTCGCTCTAATCCCTTTTCCACCCGGGCAGTTCCAGGGCGGATTCGGACCAAGTGCCTAATTTGGAAACCGGTTCTGTGGATCTCCACAGCCAAAGAACTCAGCCAAGAAAACTGGTGCCAGGTTGGAGCCAAACCTTGTGGGTCTACAGTAGAAACAGGTAGCAGTCATGTCGGCGGTCGGGACGGGATTATCAGAACCACTGAACTGGCTGGAAACAGAATCTTTTATTCCTACTTCAGTTCATTTCATCCATATTCATCAAATTAATGTTTGAAACCTCAGAGCCGTCTGGTACCGGTCCAGCAGGAAACCGGGTCTTAGAAGGTACACATGTGGAACTAACTTCATTCCAGAACTTCAGACTGTGTGAACCTGGACTGTTTCACTGTGTGAACCTGGACTGTTTCACTGTGTGAACCTGGACTGTTTCACTGTGTGAACCTGGACTGTTTCTCTGTGTGAACCTGGACTGTTTCACACAGGAATGGATTCTAGAACTTTTTACATATTTTTGAGTTGTGAGGTCCAGCTGGAGAATAAAGTCTTTGGATGAGCTCACACAGTTGGACTTCATTAACTTTCACAACTCTGTGATTGTCTACTGGTCCAAACCGATCACACACACCCACACACACACTCACACACACACACACACACACACACACACACACACACACACACACACACACACACACACACACACACACACACACACACACACACACAC